>WUQG02008784.1:0-32706 GCA_011317285.2 Androctonus mauritanicus
CCATGATCATTCAGATGGAAGGCCCTAACCTAGGTTTTTCGGATGTAGTATGCCTTCGAGAAGAAATACAGTACTTGTATATCTTTCGCTGACTGGCTGCATGTTCTATTCTTTAAATAGCAATTTGCAACCAATCAGTCAATTTTCGATATACTCTTTTGATATATCCTAAACTATTCATTCTATTTTTATGAAATTAACAAGATGATTGTGTCATTGAAGATGAAACACTCGATTAACCTTTTAACTGCAACCATTTAAATATTGTTGACATTCAAATTTCAAAGGTTTTTCCGTAATAATTTTTTGAACTATTCGATTGATTTTTATAAAATTTATAGCCAGGCTTTTAAACCCAAACTTGAAATAAAATTAATTAACATTGATATATTATATTATTAAAATAATTTTATATATCTTAATAAAAATCTGTTTGTTTCGTTAGATATCTTTAAATATTGCTGACATTTTTGTTTGTTCATTGATAAAAATCACAAAATTAAGACAAAATTATTTGTATCTAAATCTCTTTCAAAAATATTTTTTAAGTTTGTACATTCAATATACAATATCAACATTAAAAATCTTCATTTTATGATAGTTTATCAATAGAATCTTTTTATGATAGCTGCCTCTGAAGTTCATCAAATGTACTTTTATAAATATTTCATGTGTATTTATTATTTTCATTATTATTTTCAGTAGCTAAATGAAAGTTACCATTACATTTTCTGGAAATTTTGTATCTCAATACAAGAAAAAATTTATATAAAAATTTAAAAATGCTCTCCTATAAATTTGCCAAGAATATATTGTCTTTCCATAATTCTGAAAACTGTTTTATATATCTTAAATATAAAGATATTATCACATAAAATCTCAAGAGTCATAGTCACTCTAACGTGATGCAATGATATAAAATATTAAAATAAATAAATAAATAACGTTAAATAGCTTTAAATTCGTAGATAAAGATACGATTTCTCATTATGAATATAATGCTTCATTTCTCTAAATTTCGTGATTCTAACACGCGTGTAGTAAACGAGTTGCTACATTATTATAATACAGAGCTCATATTCACAAATGATGTATATAAGCATTTAAACTTACAGTATATGAACCTCAATAATAATCACCCATTTGCTAACTGTTAATATGGGGTAGTAAGCTATTCAGTTGTAACAACTAATTGTAAAATTGCTCCAAAATTTGTGTTACAATCAAACGTGGCCGTATAATCGGAAGTTGAGAACTGTGAAGTTCTGAATGGACTTAACTGGTGAACTAAGCTGCTCGTATTTGTATGATTAACCAAATTTAATCAACTATAACATCTATTTCTGCATTAAATAACTGTCATCGTGCGATTTACAAATTATATGAATGTTGATTAAACTTTAATCTATTAAAATAATTATAGACCTTAACATGATTAATTAGATTAATTAAAGTTTATATAATTATAATATAAATTCTGTAACTATATGAGAATAAAAACAACATCAAGAAACTATTTAATTTACATTTTTAATAAAGAAAAATCTGTTTATATGTTTTATGATGATATTTTCTGGGTATAAAACGTAGAGAGAAATTTTGTTATCGAGATATTTGTCTTCATTAACCATGAGCATCGCAAAATGAATTTAGTAACTTTTTCAATAAATATAAATAACTTTGTTTGAAATAATAAATTTAAATTAATTTTTGTTATTGCAGCATTATCTATTTATGAATTTTCTGAATGATTTTTTCCGTCCTCGAGTGTATTTTGTATGATTTAGAATGACAGAAATTACAAAACAATTACCATTTTATAATTTAATCAAGATAATTAAACAAAAATAATAAATATAGTTTAAATATAATTATTTTATCGTTAAAAACAGTCCAGTTAGTGTATGTTCCGTTTTCAGTGCTTGATGCTTCGAAAAATCGACTTTTATCGTTTAAAAACTGAAATTATAGAAATTTAAAGCAGTAAAATGTCATGAAATAATTTTCAAATTTTTATCATTCATTCGTTTTAATGGTAGAACATTATAGAATGAGGAAAAAAATCTTCAACGATTTTAAGCTTCTACGATTACTATATATATTAATAGTTATACAAACTGTACTAATTTTGTGTATTTTTAGCTATACTATGTTAATTTTAAAGTTAGTATAAAAAAGATAAGTTTTTAGTTATTGATTTTTGAAAAATATTTAAAATATTCACAGTAAACACCCATTAAATTTTTCTTCTGAAAACTGTACCGCACTCCACTGCAACACGCCCACAAATGTTTATATATGCCTTACGTTATATATATTTAAATTTTCATTTCTCTATTATTAATATGCTATACATTGAATCTATACTATACAGGCATATCCTGGAGTTATATCACATTTAGATTCCAAACTGATGCCATAACTGGAACACGTCCATAAATCGAATCACTGTCTTTTTTCACTTATCCATACATGTTATGCAATGCAATTGTCGTGTACGTACATAACTAACATAAATGAAGCATTTATAACTAAAAAAATACTGTAGACCTTATTTTGATAAAAGTAAGCATTTTTTCACAAATTTACTACTAAAGAGCCATAACTCCAAATTAAACACTGAAACTCTGAAGATTGATGGAAATTCAAATTGCACGTAAATCCGAAGCAACGTAAGTCGAGGAACAGAAACTCGGGATATGATTATAATAAAAATTAAATTTTCTGACGTTTGCTATATGATTTTAATAAACCTATAGAATTTTTTTTAATTTCTGCAAGAAAGATTGTTGAATAAATTTTCCTATATGGATAGTTCAATCTTGTTCTATAAAAAAAATAAGAGCTTTAGAAAAATCACGCATCGAGGAGTAATGCTGGATAGAATTATAAAAATATATTATCATTTTTTTTTCTACATTATGAATTTCTATTGGAATATAGACGATATCGGAAATGCTGTTTACATAGCTTTTCTGAATATAAAAATATCTGATAATGAGCTTCTATTGTGAATAGAATAGTATGGGATGGGTTGCCTATTACCATATCTACTGATGTACAGTTCCCATTCGTTGCATTAGTTCTATCCGGCTTGTAAAATGAAATATTTCTCGAGAACTAAATAGATTTCGTTACTTTTACATAAAGTAATCAGTCATTCAATCTGTAAATGTGATCACGTAGTAAAGTAAAAACGCCCTGTGAGATTTGTGAAACGAATCCAAACAAGAAAATTTTAAAAAAGTTATCGAGTTTTATTTTTTATGTATGATGTAGAACAAAAATAAATCATGATAAAAATAGTGCATCATTTATGAGCAAATTTTCTTATAAACCATTCACGGGCATAGCTAAAACGTGTTGACAAAAAAAAATATTTTATATTTTTATTTATCAATTTATTAACTTTCATCTGAATTTTCAGAATATAAAGAGATCATAGGCCTACCAAACGAAATTTTTAATTCTACAGTTCGTTTATAATGGAAGATAAACATTATAAACAGAATTCATAACGACTTATTTGAGAAATTCAATATTAACTAATTTCACGCTAATGTAATTCATTTGAAACCTAATTAAGATAATTAGGTTTTAGAATGTGTGGTTATCATTCAAAAATTATATTTTTATGAATGAAAACTTTTTCATGCATATTTTAATAAGCATAATTAATAATATTCCTATGATCGTGTTTATAAAATGCATTATCAATATATTTACAATTTTAAACATAGTTTTTCTCTTTATTTTATTTTTTAAATGAATTTTTTTACTAAATATTTTATATTGGTTCACCACCATTTTCTTTTAAATTATATAGATTAATTATAACTTGTCGATCTATTAGATTAATCTTCTTGTTATATAAAATCTTCAGAATTTTTTTAATTAATGGAAACAAATGTATTACTGTACTGTATAATAAAATGGCCCAAAATGTTTCTTTCTTGCGAAAGACCTCTATTGCGGAGAGAAATTTCTTTCTGGTAAAATAAAAACTATTTAGATAGTTGAATGGTTAAAAATTAACATGGAAAAATTCTCTTATAATCTTGATGACATTCCAATGGATATAAGATGTATGTAGAGTATATTAAAAATGTGAACCTAGTTTGAAAAAAATTAAAGAAAGATTTCAAGAAACTTCATTAAGATATACGAATCCTTCATCGATTATCAATTATTCAAAGTTTAGTCAAAATATTATGATTCTAACTCGAAACAGGTGCTGTTTGAGTTGAGATTTGAGTCTCTTTCAGATCATCTGTGTTATTTTGAAAGTAATATGATATAGGATTATTCCATATCAAGTGAACTAGGAGTTTCTGCACGACAATTTTCGATTTTTCTAAAATTTGGTGTGAATATCATATTTCAGAGGAAACTGTGTACAAATTCAGGTCAAGAAAAGGTGTGGTTGAGGCATCAGGATCTTTCTTGTAAAGGTCACCTGTATAACTCGAAGTCAATCACGAATATTTTTCAAAATTGTTGCAAAACCATTATATCTATCACTCTGAATCTTTGTAAGCTTGTTCAGTTTTTTATGCTAAATCCAAAAATTTTGTTATCAAAGGTCATTGGTCAAATTTGATTGATGTTTGAGAGAAAATATCTCGGTGTTGACATTTTAATTTTTTTCTGCTACCATTAGAAAGACCAGATTTTGAACTACAAGAATAACGATTTTCCAATTTTGAGTCTTGAAATTCTTTAAAATCACGCCGTTTGACATAGAATGATCCTATACAGTATTCATTCCAATTCCCATATATTACTAATATATGTGAGATGTAAACTTATGAGTCGTTTTATGGATACATAAAATTGATAATACAAAGAATAAAATTTTTATTAATACGATCACAGGAATACATTATTTTGCAATTTATGTGTTTTTAATAATTGAAAGTATTACATATCTACGTGATATAATCAATCATGTAAAATATTTATAACATCCGAGGATATGGCGGTGACTCTAACCAGTAAGCAAGTAGCTGTTTCTTATTGCAGGAATCATAACGGCCGAAATTCAACTGGCTGAAATTTTTCTTCTAAGTTAAATATTGTTAATATAATATTTATATTCGAGAAAAGTATTCACCAGGATACTGAGTGCTAAATTTAAAGCTTCAAATCTAAATAAAAGCATTAGAGCAATTTGAAAAATAACGAAAATCGGTTTTAAAAAAAAGTCGTTTTACTTCTTCCTCTACGAAAATTTCTCTATACGACGTAGATTATATCGTTCAACCGATTTCGATTAAATTTGGGATATAGTTATTTTTTGAATTACTCAAGATTTTCTGAAAATTTCAGCACAATCGGACCAAAATAAAAGGGGAATAATGAATCCCTTCTCCATAAACTCTTCTGTAGATTGCATTGTTAAACCACTGTGATTAGATTTAAAATATAAATCTATCTTAGCTCATTTAAAATATTTTAAAATTTTTATCCAATCAAACTGAAATCAAGGATTGTAGTAGAAAAAGGTAATTCTTTTCTATGAATACATCTACAGATCACGTTGTTCAACTGATTTCGGCCAAATCTGGGATATCGATTTTTTTTATATTATTTATTATCTTACTTTTTGTGTTTGTAATTTTTGCTCTTTAGTATATTTTTGATAGATTTCAGAAATATTTTTGCGAAATTATGGATTTTAAAATAGTTTTTGGTTATTTTGAATATTGAAAAGTTCTTTTCTCTGAGTCAAGTTATCTCTCAAAAACTTTCATATCAATAGGTATAAAATAAAGGGCAAGAAGTCCTTTCATAGTGAACCCTTCCACAGATCGCATCGTTCAACCGATTCTATATGGTGTTATCCGCATATCATCCCTAAATCTTCAAAAAAACGATATCGAATTTTAAATTATAATAATAATATTGAATTTTTGAATATATATAAACAAAACTCAATAATATTATTGAGTTTTGTTTATATTATTACAGTCAACTTTCTATTTGATCATGCAGGATAAATTTATATTTTCATTCCTGATATAATTAATATATTTTTATGTTTTCATTTTGAGTATGCACTCAGTGATTCTGATATAATATTAAATAGATCGATCTAATCATTTTCATATATATATTGTTTAATTTGCAGACACTTGTGAACAGAAATAACTTGCAGTGCTAAAGTTGAATATTTAAAAAGTTGAGAGTTAGGAGGATATTCATGCAAAGCATAATGCAATTTTATGAGGTCCTCTTCGTGGAAATTTAATGAGAAGATATTATATTTTCCTCATTACACAGAAATTAATCAATGTTTTAAATTTGATGTACAATTTTTGAATATTTTCTGCTGCATATTAACAAATAGAATCAGAAATTTCTCTTTTTGTTAAGCATATAGTGGGCCGTTATTATGTTATAGAAATAGAAGCATTACACTAAGTTTTCTTCGTTAGCTATTTGCTCTGATTTCCTCTCAATAGCATCGAAATATATCACATCGAAATTGCCTTTACCATAATTGAATAATAACAATAACAATACAATAAATGCATTTTGAAAATGCTGTTTTATGTAAATAGTGAAGATATTGCTGCATAATCGCCACGTTAACAAAAATTGAACATCCATTTGCGCTTTCTTTAGAACTATCTTTAAAATAAATTTATGAATTGGATATGCCATTAAGCATTTCCTCTTATAATAATTTGTACAGGATTATTTTACAGAAAACCATTGGAATATACTAAATATAAATCTTTGATCTCTTTATGCCATCTTCGGATCAAAGGAGGCACGTAGTAAAACATTTGATTACCACCTTCGGGAATCCGGGTTTAAATCCGTATCCCACTTCTACAGTTTTTCAGAAGAGATCCAGGATCGGACCATTGAATCTTATTCTTCATTCTGGTTGATTCCAACATGGGTGCTGGCCAGCCTGTTGTGGACTCTAACAGTGGCTGCCGCCAGATAATGTATATTCATTGTGAGATATGACGTCTTAACTCAAGATAACTTAACCTAACCTAACTTTTGGATCAAATTGGAAAAAATACGCTCCTACAATGTAGGTCTAAACACGCGTTTTTATTTTCTGTACTTTTTCCGTTTTGAGAAGTTCATTTGCAGATTTTAATCCTGGCATCATTAAATGCTTGAAATTATTAGACTTCTTTTTTCATTCGTTTTTCTGATTATTGCTATATAAATAAAATTACGTCAAATAGTTGAATGACAAATAAATTTGTTAAATGTTCACTTGCTACAGTATTTAAAGAGAATTATATAATCAGATAGGACAAATTTATATTGCAAATGCAACAGTATTATCGCTCAAATTCGTTGCTAAAGTCGTTTATTATTAAAAAAGTATCTATTAAATTTTATTAATTCCAGTGAATAATAATAGCCCGAAAACAGATAAACAGAAATATTTTTTTTCCAGTTTATGCTATTTTCCATCATTTTATTTTTTATTATTAATTTAAAATTCTGCTCTCTTCCAGATCTCTATATCACTCGCGCCTCCAAAAAACAGAGAAAGTAAATAACAAAATGGCATTTTATAATTATTAAAGTAAGAAAAATAATTAGTTAATAAAACTGCTGAGAAAAATTATTTTTTTGCACGTTTAAAGAACATCAATAAAAAAAGAGAGAAATGTTTAGTCTTTTATAGAAGTGCATAATTAACTTTGAACTGATTAGATATTCAAAAGACTTTTTTATGAGATCATTAAAGTCAATTTTATCTATTTAAAGACGCTTTTATCTAACTCTCACTTTCTACGATAAATGATCGCATAAATGTTTTATTGTAAGATTATGATTATAATCTGAGATTTTCGAATATTTTTAAACTTGGTATCGCATTTTATACTGTGAAATGATGTCTTCATGAATTTTTAAAAACTTCCAATATTGATATTATGAACTCCTAACAAAAGATTGTAGCTGATAACAGGATAATCAATAGGAGAGCTCTCTGACTTGTGAGTTCGTCAAACAGAGCACTAAAATGATATTAAGCAAATGATCGGAGATCTAATGGAATTATTATTTAATAATGATGAAATTTCATTAATTTAATTTATAAATATATGCATATATATATATATTATAACATCATTTAAACATAAAAAAAATTTATGCGAAAAGATAAATCAACTCTTAAAAATTTTAATCTAAAATTCGGTTCTTATTCTTTTTCTAATTTATAAAATTTTTATGAGTTCATTTTAGGTCGTGTTAGTTAATTAAAATTATTAACAACAAATTCTAACGAGTAAAAAAAATATTAAAGAAAATTATTTGTCTTATTAGGAATATTAAATTTAACTTTAAGTTAGTAGAGAGAATTAAGAAATCAAAAACTATATTTGCTAACGTTCTCTTCATATCTTAATAAATATTTACATTTTTATATATTAAAAACTTGTCACGACAAAATTGCATTTTTTTTCTTTTACCAAAATTATTTCGATACAACTTTAAGAAAGAATTTTTTGATATTTTTTTATTTTTTTAGAATAAAATCATTTTTTATAAAGTTATATCTAAGAAATACGATTTTTTTTAGTTTGGAAACATCAGTTGGAGGAAAAGAAAAATTGGATAACTCTCTCTCTCGAAATAGCATGCAAAACTACGAAAAATTGCCATGTACATATACTGAAAGGATACTTTGATATATTTCGGAAAGTGTAATCACTTTTATTGATGCGGAAAATGAAAGAATGGTCGATTTGAAGTATGCACTTGCGAACGAGTAGAAAAAAGTTTATTCAAATAAGATAATTCAAAACCAAACTTTCTGAAAAATATTTTTATTATATATACATACGTATGTATACATATCGATACACATAATAAAAATAGAAATATTATTTTCTGTAAACATTGTAAGAACTTGATCATTACAGCAAAGTAACTGCATTAATTTTAAATTGCATATCAGTCTAACATATGAAGTTAGAATTTTTTATATGTTTGAAGTTTATAATTAATTAAAATATTAATATTATACTTAAATAGTTGAATAATTCCACGTTTTGGATTGTGTGAATGTTGAAAAATATAGAAACTCTTATATAAATAAAATTGGAGCGATTTAAATTTTGATTTGTTGATAAGTTTTTAAGAGAAATGTACTCATTTAAATAGGTGATATATGTCGAGGAATCTCGTGAAAGAATTTGCTCCTTTTGAATGAATTTCAAAGTGAACAAATTCTTTCCAGAGAAAAGGAAGAAGGAAAAAAAAAAAAAGATTAAGCACTTTCAAGAAATTCTGAACGAGAAGAATTTAGATGAAGATTCGTGAGAATCGAGTTAACGTTAAAGTCAGTAAAAAAAGGGAAATAAATAGTAATGAGGAATATTAATGGTAAGATTTACAACAGTTTAAATGATCTAAAATCTTCAATGAATAAAGATGAGTAGCATTTTCTAACATAAATTCATTATGGAAATTATCATTAGAATTTAATGAGAGAGAGAGAGAGAGAGCTACGAAAAGCATAATTATGCAAATTTTATTCAGATATAATGATTTAATTTTTGAAGTTTGATAATAGCATTAAAATAGCTTGAATCATGCTGCGGATGAAGTTCAATATTTAAATTTATTTATCCATTTTTCGTTCTTTACATGTAGCTAAGAGCACTAGTGAAGAAAAGTTTATTTATACGGATAAATGTATAAAAAATTTTTTAATTATTGTTCGAAGAAGGATTAAACAAATATTCTGAAAGATGCGATGATTCAAACGAAAAAAAATTGGAAGGAAATACAACACAGTATATTATTTTATACTTCGATACTGTGCAAGTTTAAGTGAATAATTTCTCAATAAAACGATGAAATTTGATAGTGCAATTTAAATAATAAAATTTGCATAATAAAAATGCTCGAAAGTAACAACGTCGAAGGCAGATTTCAAATCAAATAAGAGAGAAATATAATTTTTGTCTTGGTTTTATAATGTATTTAGATGAAGATATATAGAATAAATCGACCATCAATAATTCTCTTCTTACCATTAAAAAAAAAAAAAAAAAAAAGGAAAGCAATCCCTTGGTTATAGGATTTAAAAATCCATTTTTTATTAGTTGATTAAAAAAACAATCAATGGAATTTTCTTAGATTGCAAATGGGAACAACGGCATCAGTGTCATTGACGTTCTTCATTGTTTATATTGGATATGAAAAATGATTTAGTTTCAAATGCAAGGAGTTTGATTAAAAATAATGATATATATTATTGAATATATCAAAAAAAAAACAAATTTTTTTTCGGATCAAGATGGAAAATTATTCAAATTCGAAGAAATGTGTCTCTACTAAAAGCGACTTGAGTTTCCATTCAGAGATAATGTGGTTTAGGTTCTTCAGTAGAGAAAACACTGTCTAAAATAGGATTATCTGTTAATTAAATCAGATGAAAAGACAACATTTACTGATGATTAAGATAATTCTTTTTCTTCTTCGAGAAATTCAGTCAAACATTAATTAGAATAAGACCATAAAGAGTGATTGGTTTACGAGTTAACGATCCACCCAACCGTATTTAGGAGTTTTAAACGGATTTAATTAAGGATTTTAAAAATCTACGCAAAGCTTTACATACTACTTTATGTTCGGATTAAAAAAATCTTCATCTGAGTTAGAATAACAGAATTTCTCATGAGATTTCTTGTACTATTCTAGTGAAATTTATTATTATTATATGCAAATTAAGTCTGTGATTAAATGGATAGAAGAGTAATTAGAATTACTGGTATCAAAAATGATGAAGTTAATTCTAATTATGATTTAAATCCCAATCTAGCGAATTAATATAATTGTGTGAAGAACTATTAAATGGTTTACACTTATAATACATATGAGAATAGGAAAAAAAACATTAAAATAATTCAAGTATAAAATGATCTGAATTGAATCCATTTCATATTTCAATTCTGTCAATAGAATATAAAATATCGGATGAAAGAATGATGATGTCAATGATAGATTTGTCAAACCGTAGAGTGAAAAAGACTTCCTCCAGGAAGTCGCCATAACTCTATGAGGAATTATATTCCTCCTGAATTTCAATTCTGTTGAAATAGTTACAGGATCTTTGCTAATTTTCATAGAATTATAAATATTCTTAATAATTTTGAAACTGGAATTGGAAAATAATAGTTTCCTTTATATGTAACTTTCAGAAATTTTCTGCTTGTTCAACAGAAAAACAAGAGAATCGAACGGTTAGATGTTTTATTTATATTAGTAATGTCGAAACGAATAGGCTGTCGAGAACTGGGGACGAAATATATTTTTAACTGCTTGGAAAATGCAAACAGTATAAATTTAAACAACTTGTTTAGTCATTCGATTCTCCTATGTAGAACAAAACAGAAAATTTCTTGTTTTTATATGAGAGAACCCGACACATCTTATTAATAATTTCAAAAATGTTAAATCGTCAATCAAGCAGCCGCATTTAATTTGTAACAAATTCAGATGCGGCTACTTGGGTGGACGATTTAAGAAAACAAAACAATAATCTCAATCAAAGTAGCTGCATTTAAATTGTAACAAATATCTTAATTTCTTAGTGCTGTGTTTGGGTTTTTTACGTATTATATTTTTTGATGGAATATCATTTATTTTTTTATATGAAAACAATTTTCCAGAGAAAGACATTCTAACAATATGTTAATACATCATAAAATACTCTTTTTATTTTTAAGCCGATTGAATTGAAATTTTTAGGAAACGTTTAGAAAATAATAAACATATATAGCCTATATCAAATTTGGTCGAAATCGGTTGAACAAAACGATATGTAGAAGAGGTTCATGATGAAATGCCAACCCGATAGGACCTCTTTCATTTTGGTCCTATTGGGCTGCATTTTTCAAGAAGCCTTATATAACATAAATAATATTTACTGTACATTCCAGATTTGTTCGAAATCAGTTAAACGATGTGACCTATAGAGACATTTCTAGAGACGAGAATCATCTTCTAGACCTTATAATTTTAGCTCAATTGGGCCATAATTTTTCAAAAGATTTTATCTAAGCTAGGATAAAGCAATGTTCCAAATTTGGTCAAAAACAGTTAAAAAATGTGATATATAGAGATGTTTATGGAAAACGGAAAACTATTTCCCTTCTTTATTTTAATCCGATTGTGCTGAAATTTTCAAGGGGCTTCAACTAATCTAAGAAATGCCTATCTGTCAAATTTCATCGATATCCATTGAACGATCGAGATGTAGAGGTGTCTACAGAGGGGAGAAAGAGAAAAATGATGCTTTTTTTGCCGATTTTTGAAAATTTTAAATTGCTCTGGCTATTTTATTAATTAAATTTGAAACTTTAAATTTGGCAACCATATCCCTATCGAATACTTTTCTCGAATATAATTGTCATATTAATAATATTTAACTTTGGACCAAAGTTCAACGAGTTGAATTTTTTGCAATAATGACTGGAAATAAGAGTCAGTCAGTGACGACTGTACTTGACTTAAAATCTCTACGGTCCCTCTTGATCTACCGAATTAAAGTAAATACAGCATAGGGAAAATATTTTTGAAAATATATAAATTATATTATTAGAATAAACTGTTATTCTAATAATATTCTGTTATACAGACTATTCCTAAAAGATCTGGCCAAATTTAAATCACAGATGCTACTCATCAGAACAAGTAAAAAGTCTATACAAACATGAATCCGGAAATGTTTCCTTTCGAGATAGCATAGTGTAAAGGTATACAATTAATAGACTTATTAGTCTCGTGATTTGACTGTAGTAAATTGTAGTTTGCAACCAACTTTAATAAAACAAACTGCAACAAAATGCAAATTATTGAAATAATTTTTGAATAGCAGAAAATAACCCATGACTTTGTTCTCTTTTGCGAGAGTTACTTATACGATGTATATTTTTATACTGTGTTATCACTAAAACGAAACATTTCTGAACCCATGTTTATATAGATTTTTTGCTTTATTTTGATGAGTAACATCTGTGATTTAAATTTGGCCAGATCTTTTATGTAAACACTCTTATAAGTTATGTTTACTCTTAAAAATCCAAGAGAATTTTTTATGTTTAACTTAAGCATATTAATTTTTAGGAGTCTTGTTACGACATCTATAAAATTTGCGTAAGAATTTCAGTCGACATATTATGACTTCAATGTGTTGAAGTCATAAAACGTCCGTTGATAAGGCAAAATCACATTTGATGCCTTATAATGCAGAATCAAGCATAATAGTTCATAGATATAATGCTTCTTGATAAAAAAAATATATGATATGAATGAATGAATTAAATGTACATCTTATACTACTGTATTAATATATTGCTGCATTTATAATAATTGATTCTTTATGATTTAAAAATTCTTTATAAAAGAAAATTAATCTTAATTTTAAAAAATAATTTTATGTAGAATTTAATTATAATCACTCTTTCTTCGAATTATTATTTTTTTATTATTTTATATACAATATTTTCAATTAATAAGTTTTTATAAAGAATTTTACTATTAAATAATAATAATACAATAATTAATTTAATAAAAATAAATATTACTGAGATTTATCTGCCAAAATACTCCTTTTGATAAATAGCTTTCTTTTTTTTTTTAGTTTAGTTCAAAGATCCAACTATTTGATATAGTTACAAAATAAAAAAAAATGATGTTGCAACTTAATCGAAAATCTTCATTCAAGTTTTCTCTCGAGGAAATTTCTCGTTGAACTAGCAATGAAGATTATATTGTAAAAAGTTAAATTTTTAAGAAAAGTTTTATAAAAATGCTTTCATCAGGGAATTGTTCAGGGAATCTTTCGCATGATTTATGATCAGATAATCTTTCCTATGCAAATACAGTATATCACCTACAGAACAGTAACACTTGGAAAAGGAACTTTTTCGATATTAATACATAGAAATAGATATAATACTTTGTTTCCAATCACATTTTAGAAGATCGTTAAAAAATACTGATACAGTTACCTATGATATGATTTTCTGCGAGTTTGTGCGATTTTCTTTTACACGATTTGACAAGTCAAATCATGTGTTGGCACATGATTTGGCTTGTCAAAGAAATCTATTAATTTTTTTTTTTTTTTGATACGATAACATCATAAATATTTAATTCGAAAATGATGAAATTTTTTAAATTCTATTTCAAGAAGATTACCATATTAAAACTGATGCATTAGTTAAATTAATGAATTTTTAATTAATAAAAATTTAAATTTTAAATTTTATTTTCTGATGAAACTTCTGAAATGTTTATAGATTTATCTTAAAAAACTCTACATTTTTTTAAATTTTTCTATGTTATAATTTTTTATTTTTATTATTATTTTTTCGCTTAATTGAAAATTCAATTACAGTTTACTTCCTCTTATCCGGTCTCTCTTTAATCGGTCATATTTTCGTCGCGTATGAATGGACAGAAAAAACGAATAAAAATGAAAAAATTATTCGGAGGGGAAGTAAGTATTTAAACCTGCCATAAAATATATCGAACAGAAAGATAATTCATCTGCCATTGATATAATTCTTATAAAAAAATGTCTTAATCCTCAAGAAAACGAATTTAAATCAAAAAGACAAATGAAGGTTACTGATTTGGTTTAATAAACTTTTATATACAACATATATACTTTTATTTATTTAATTTGCAATTTATAAATGGTATTTTGCATATGTTTTCGGATTAACCGACCATTCGTTTATCCGGCCTAACATTCGACTCCTACGCGGCCTGATAAGAGAAAGTTTACTGTACTTCAATTGAAAATATAAGATTATATACAGTGTGACCCAGAATAAACGTACTACTCTCAAGTTAATATCTCGGTTTCTATTCAAAAGAAAAAAATCATTGGGATATTATTTTAAAGCTTATCACATGCACTATCTAAAAATGTGATCCACTTGAATCGAAAATCTATCTACGTTCGCTAAAAAATATAAAACGCATATTTTCTCACTTATTTCAAATGATACTCTAGCATTTTTTGTGCATCACTAAACACCTTATCCTGTTCCGGCTCTAATAATACTTGAGTCAATTTTATACTATGAGTAGAACTTGAGCTATCCCAACTGACGTTTTATAGAAAAATTTTTTATGGTTTTTTAATTGTACTGACATCACTTGGCAAAAATTTAAAAATTGGTTTCGTAATAAATAAATATATATATTCTGAATCTTTATTAAAAATTAATCACATTAACAGTTTACAATAATTAAACTTAGTTTATTTTTATGGAGAAACTACTCAAATGTTTGTATCTGCCGGAACACAGCGGCGCCATTACGATTATGTGAAATGACTTCACTATTATACGTAATGATCGTTTTATTGGCTTAGAACTCCTGATAATATCGTTCTTGACATTTTCTTTATTCACATTAATTATGACGTAACTTTAAAGCTATTCTGTAAATTAAAACTATTTTTAAATAAAATTATTAACAGATTATTAAACACACTGATGCATAAAGTGCAATTTTTAAAAATTTGCTATGAAATTATATTATTGTATAGTTATTTTTAATGCCATTTAAATAATATCAAAAGTATCATATTGAAAGAATTTATAAGTCCTTTATATGATTTAATGTTAAATAAACTAGCATTAAATGCAGCAATTAATGTTAGATCGCGGTAACTGGAATTATTGAGGATTTTTCGCTTGAAAAATTCTTGAAATTACGTCAGACCATCACAATATTTCTCACGATTTGTACGAAACAGAGTTTTATCAAATTTTTTCTTTTAGAAAACATGCATAAATTTTTAGTTTTCTTTTTTTTTTTTAATTCTAATTCCCGATTGCCAACGCATCTTTCCAAAAAATACAAATTTATCTCTTTTTTTTCCTTCAAACTTATTTCCGAACCTAATTTACTTATAAAATTATTTAAGAGGCCTAGTTAGAGAAAAACAAGGGCAGAAAACAAATCTTTATTTGTGTAAATTAATTGGATTTTTAGTTTTAATTTACAAAATAGAATTAAACTTACTTCACAGTTAATATGAATAAAGAAAATGGTAAAAAACGACATTATCAAGAGTTATTAACCAATGTGTCGATTATTACGTAAAAATGACATCTCATCAGGTGATCGTAATGGCGCCGATATGTTCGGCAGATACAAACTTTTAGTAATTTCTCCATAAAAATTAACTAAATCTAATTGTGCAAACTATTAATTTGAATCATTTTTAATTGCAGATTCAGAACACATATTAGTTCTTGCTCATTGATGTCGGTGTAATTGGAAAGCTATAAAAATTTTTTTCTTGAATTTCAGATGGGATATCTCAAGTTCTATACATCGTAGAAAATTGATTCAAGTATTATTAGAATTGGAATTGGATGAGGGTTCTATTCATGTACAAAAAATGCTAGGATGTCGTTTGAAATAAGAGAGAAAATATATATTTTATATTTTTTAGCGAACGTAGATGGATTTTCGATTCAATTGGATCACATTGTTAGATAGCGCAAGTGATAAGCTTTAAAATAATACCTCAATGAAATATTACTATTGAGTAGAAGCCGAGATATTTAGAGTGGGAGGTTTATTCTGGAACACACATAATATAACCTATTTACTTAGAATATCTTTTGTTTCAAACTTTCTTCAATTTAGAAAATCTTTTCTAGATCAAAGAATATTACTATAAAATATACATATATTTTTATTCGTAATAATATATCATTAATTTTCGAACAAGATACTTGAAAAACTTCGAAAATTTATACAAGTATTTACATTTCTAGATCGTTTAAAATTACAAAATAAAATCGTTAATTTATAACTCGACAGAAAACAAAATTTCTATATTTATCTTAATTATGAAATGAAACTTCAATGAGCAATTTTTAATAACTTGACAATTTTTGACTACGACACGCTATCAGATAATTACACTGCCTGAAAAATTATTATGCATCATTTAATAAGATACAGTATACTAAACGTTAAAGTCACACAAAATAATATTAATTCATGCTCATAACTTGATGTTTCTATGTTGCAATATCGTATAGAAGTGTGGCATTTTGTTTTTTGCTTAAAACATGAATTTATGATTTATCCGGCACTAAATTTCTTTTTTTTTTTTACAAAGGATTTTAAATATTATTACTTTTATTTAATATTTCTTGGTATTTTTTAAGATTTTGGTATAATAGTTAAGCAGGTATATTCAATAACTTTTGTTCCTCATGCGAGAGATTTATGGTTATTAATTGATTTTATTTATTCAAGATTAAATTTTATGGCTTCATATTTTAAGAGTTCTTAATTCAAAAGATCCAAGAAGATTAAATTAATTTCTTTATGCGAATTTAATGGGTATCAGTAAGTTTTCTATTATTCCATTTAAGCTTCTAGGATAATTAACTCTCTATTGAAAAACTCCTTTTATAAATCCTTTTATGCCAATTTTAAAATTAAATTCGAGAGTCATAAATTATTCGTTATACTTTCAATTTTTTTTTAACTAAAGTGATTATAATCTTCTTAATGGATCTATACTACATGTTTGAATGCCTGAAATATTCATAATATTTGCATCAGAATAGTTACATAAATATGCCGTCGGCATATTTATGTAAAGTTAAACTTATTCATGTTCTACAGAACAGTAAATTTGTTATTTTATTTTATTCTCCTCTTTTGATATCATTTCATCTGTATGAGAATGCAAAATATATCTCTTTCTAATGAAAATGGCTTTGTTATAATAAAAATTTTCACATAAATTTATAACAATTAAAGCTTTACTAATCGACTTATTGCGTGTTTTAAGTGCGCTAAATAATGAATGACGCTGAAAGATGAAGTAATTCATCTTTTAGTATTGATGGATTTACCACAATCGTTTATCTCGTTCTCACACCAATTTTTCAATTATCTATACATTTTTATTTGGATTATTTTGCATCATAAAGTGTAAAATTTTTGTTTAGAGATCAATTAAAATCTCCGTGACGGATATTTCAGTCGATCATATTTTATAACGATAATATTGTATACTGTAACTGAGTCTTTCATTGATTTGAGATAAAATCTGTAATCAGGAAATGCATAAATTTGAATTGATTATTTTATATTTTACATTTTTTCGATACAGAGAAAAATAATTTCATTGTTTATGGCTAGGTTATATTTTATATAAAAAAATTTTTTTTGTTTTTTTCTGACAGATAAATTTATCGACGGAATTTTGTTAAGTTTAGGAATGTCTATGATTCTTGAACAATATTTGTCTTGTTATAGAATAAAGAATGTGTAAATAAATAAAAAAAAAGTTTTTTTCTGTACAGAAATGTATCCTTATGATTGCCTTGGTTATTGATCCATCGTGAACATCCACCGCCATGATGGTGGAAATGTCAACCGAATAATAATTCTTTGGCATACTACCAAGAATAGTCAGGAATCGATCTCTGACGGTTCCAAATTGGACAAGTTACTCCTGAAAAGTTAGATTGTCATCCCTTGTGAGGCTATCCAGTTGTTAACAGAATGGTCAACGTACCATTGTAAAATGGTCAAATGGGAACATTAAAAAAATGTTTGCAGCACTTTACTCATTGAGAACTGCATTCAATAATGAAATGTTTTCAAAACTGAAGCTATTTTTGTTTTTTAAAAAAAAGAAATTCCTATAAATCTTATTTCAGAAATAGATTTTTAGAAAAATTTGTAACATTTTTTATTGATAGCATTTGTGATATTTATCATTAGCCAAAGAAAAACTTCAAAAATAAAAACATTCAAATTGCAAAAATTTGATGAAATCTTCATTATTTTAATATTTAAATGACTAAACATTCGAAATTATAATATTTTATGATTAATAATGGAAAAATCTCTATAGATGGTTTATCGATAAAATTCATAAAATATTAAACGTATAATTATAAAATATTAATGTTCTCTACAAGAACTAAAATGGAAACAAATTAAAGAGTTTCTCCAAAGAGTTCGCAGACCTTGGCATACAGCCAGAATAAGATATATCTGTATATGAAGTCAATTAATTGGAAACTTAGATATTTAGAACTAGGTCTAAATAAAATAAGGAAAATTTATTAGGACATAAATGCATAGCAGATGAATTAATTAATTTTATTTTTGCTGCACTTGTATTCGAGTCAACTAAGGAATTAAAAATTTTTTATACAATATAATTTATTTTTGTATATATATATATATCCATCATAAAACAAACTTATTTATTTTCTAGATTTACTTCCAGAGACAAGATAATAGAAGTTGTTTACTTTATTAAGGCTACAACCAAAATAAATCGATTTATTTTGCAATATTATTCATTTTTGGTGAATTTAGAGAGCAGAAAATATTTTGCTTTTAATTAAACTAATTATAATTTTGAATTAAGCATTTTACTAGTTATAATTAGTTTTATTTACAAAGTAAAATTTTATATTAATTAATTAAAAAAGTCTTAAACAAACGATTAATATTGTAAAAGGATTAAGTAAAAGAACAGTCCAAGTCTAAAAATTTTAGAGAATATAAATTATTTATTATATTATCTAGATTAAATTCACCGATAAAGTTTTACGATTTTGGTGAATACATGATTTGATTTTATAGTTTTCTCAACTGGAACAGTATCAATGAATTTGAAAAAACTGAGATATACAAAATATCGTCTTATGTGTCATAGATGCTCACTGAAAATTTCATAGTGATACATTAATTTTCCGACCAGATTTGGCCATCCGAATGTCTTCAAGTGAACAAATTAAGCAATCCGAAATATAATTTTAAGTTGCTTCAATGTTATTCGATACCGAATAATTTAATTTTATATAAATTTTAAAGTTTTATACGATGTTTTTATTTTGTCTTCACGAATTCAGTCTTTTAGAAGAGCGACAAACCGTTAATGTTCCAAATTGAATTTGAGTTTTCTTACGAAACGTATTAAACCGCTTTAACGTAGTAAAGATTTCCCTTATGGAAGAAAATAATGGTATAAAACAAAAGTTGGAAGTATATTTTTGGCAGAAAATTTTCCGATAAAACTAGGCCAAATCGCTCTTTGCCAAAGGAAATGACTTGGTCTCATTAACTTTATTAATAATGCAAATAAATAAGCAATCAATAAAATAATTTTTTTGATAATATTTCTGATGATTTTTTTTAAAAAATCCGATAAAATATATTATGTTGCATTCATACTTTAAATGGTAAAATAAGGAACTAGCCTTTCATGTTGTAGTCATAGTCCAATTGATAAAATTATGAAACTAGCAATTCGTGTTGCATTGATGCTCCAATTGATAGAATCAAAGGAATTAGTAGTTTATGTATGTTGCACCCATGCTCCAATTGATAAAAATTATGATAACTGTTGCATTATGCTCCAATTGATAAAATTAAGGTACTAGCAGTTCATATTGAATTCATGCTTCAATTGATAAAAATTACAATAACTAGTAGTTCGTGTTGCATTCATGCTTCAATAAATAAATCATAATAAACATTTATTTGTTTTAATCATTAAAAATTGCCTTCAAATTATTAGATTAATAAAAATTATATAACAGCACAAATTTCAGAATTATTATTCAATTTTCTGAAATGATATTGATTATTCTGTATCATTTTCCAGTTTCTGTACTTCTTTAGTAATTTAGATAATTTATTGAACTGATTTAAGAGTTCTGGTAATCCACGTTTTATTATTTCTAAGTGTGATTTAGTTTCCACCGTCAAAAATGTTGGAACCATAATCGATTTTAGCCTGAATTACCTTGAAAAATAGTGAACTTTAGAGAATTTCGATTTAAGACTTCCATTGCCTTTACAATATATCAACTCTCGCTTGGCAATGTTATAATTCAACTCACTTCTAAATGTGTAAAATTTTTCTAATATAATGTTCAATAAATATGTCTGTCCGTTATTTTTAATGAGAAAAACCATCATGAGTTTTCTGTTTTGATTCTTGTTAATTGTTAAATAATAAATATAGCAATTTATCTTCTAAAGTTGAAAAAATAGTAACGAGTTAATATAATTACGATTACAATCAAAAATCGCAAATAATTTTCTTAATAACTTCTGATAAATAGCGAAAATCGTCACACTTGACAGTGATATAAAACATATCGGATCGTCTAAACAATTTTTACATAAAATCGATGAGAGGCATGCAGATAAAACTGCTATGTATTGTGATACTTAACTTCAGCTTCTTTAGTTCTTGTTTTCATTGCTACAAATAGATATGCAGATATCGTTTACTTCAAATGTCGCAGAGAAACGAGATGTGTGTTTTAAAGCTGAATTGGCAAATATGCAGGTGTAATAAAGAAAAGTTCACTGACTGAAGACAATTAAATTAAAAGCAGAAATTTATTTCGAGACGTATGATACAAATGGATACATAGCAATACCATTTCTGACTTTTTTCTTAAACTCGATATGAAAAAAAGACATGAAACTCACACAAGCATACATTGCTGCTTCGATCTCAAACAGTCTTTTTGTTTCTAATGTTCCAAAGAAAAAATCTATCGACTCATGAATTCATTAATGAGCCAAAAACAAGAATTATCGAGACTCAACAAAGTTTTATTATCAGGATGCTAAAAATTACACTTTATCTTAGTATTTTATCTTCGTACTTTTTATGGGAGTTACAATACTGTTGATTTTTATAAATTAAATTTTTGTTTAGCATTTTTATTTGTGTTCTACATTTAACTTTCTGTATATTGAATTTTATTACGAATGAATAAACTTGTCACATTCTTATGAAGACATCCGAACTTCTTGATTTTGTTACAAGATTTCATGAGAGAATTTGAATTCCTGAAGCCAGTTGATTTGTTTTGCTTTAATATATTCGATATATAAAATATTATCAAAGTAAATTATCTTTTTTGAGATGACATTAACACGAGCAAAATTTCCTAATAATAAAAATATTATTACTTTAATGTAGAACGGAATTTAGGAACTGAGATTTGGATAATTATAATCATCATCTTCAGTTTTGAATATACCCTTTCTCTCGGGAATGGAATTTGCTATTCTTAAAACTGTTTTATTCCCATAAGAGAGATGTAAATGAAGAAATTTATCATTGCTGAAAATAGCATAAATATAACTCTCGCTGATTTCTGAAATATTTTTTTTTTTTTTTTTTTTGCTACTTATCATGACAATCACATTTTCAGTTCAAATATCTCTTATATTGAGAACTGTACTAGAACATAAACTCGAATTTACTGCGAACTAAATCATCGATACTAAGCTGAAACTACGTGTTCAAGATAAATTCGTCGGTGAATGACGAATTTTTACCTACTTTGTACTGTTTAGAGGTTCGGATTCCATTCATTTTAATTCTCCGTTTTCCTCTTGAAATCGTATCTTCGAAAAAGTATAAGTTCGATTTCAACTATTTGTGAAAAAGTTGCAAGGAGCTATATATCTCAGAAGCACTGTGTCTTATGATTAATGCATGAAACAAACTGAAAGTCAATTGATTTTAAGTGCTGTATTGTTTAAGCTTAATTCAAGAAAACACTTCGGAACTATTAATAAATTGTTAATATTTGACCATTATGTAATTTTTCTTAGTTTTCTTGAGCAGTTAACATTTAAAAATTCAGTTGAACATTTTATAATGTAACAAAAGTATATTTTATCGCCATTTACACTTTTGAGACATCAAAGGCCGGTTTTACAATGTCCCGTTAAAGTTCCTGTTAACTTTAATTACCAGTTATCTGTCTAAAATTATTAAATAAACGCTAATTGATAATTCAATGTCTGTAACTGACAACTAACGTCTAACAGTTGTAAAACAGATAACTGGTGGTTAAAATTAACAGGAACTTTAACCGGGACATTGCAAAACCAGGTCTAAATAGGCTCAAAGAAATATATTGGTATTAATGTACTCTTGATATTTTGGTTATAGTTGATTACAATTCGTAAAAGTTGAATCGAAGTCGAATTTTCTGAAAGTAAATCAATCTTTGAGTATATTTATTACAAAACACGATTTCTAACTTATAAGCTAGTAGCAGAAAACGGAATTGATCCAAATAACTTTAATAATAAAATTTTATGACTCATTTATACAAAATTTTAATAAAATAAGTTATATCTCTTCGATACTTTTATTTGGGTTTGGTGAACCAAGAAATAGCAGATGTTATAATGTTAACTCATTTTCCAAATGCCCAGACCGATGATATGTCTCCCAGACAAGAAGAATATATCACAGGCATTGAAGCAGAATGGCGACACATTAAGAGACAGCATTTATCACTAGTTCATCTGCTTGGTCTACTTTATGACATCAAAATATACATATGAAATATGAAACTATTTTTGTTTACGTATTATATAGGGAAATTCAATTTCCTGGTAAGACATATTTTATATATATATATATATATAGGTACTGCTAAAAATAAAGCGAGGAATGTTTTTACAAATCATTAATACTTTATAGATCCACATCAGCAAAAATAGTTTTGAAGAAGAAACGGCATTTTAAAATTTAACTGTGCGGGATAAAATTTCAAATTTATGGCCCTTCCATAACTTTAGTTGCATTCTGAAACATATTGTGTGGTTCAGAATAGAAATTATGAAATGTTTTTCTTTTTATATATTATAGATTGCCATGTTTTCTTTTAGATATATGTGGAAGAAGAAATATGCTTAACAAATTTATGCGTTTTCTACACAGAAAATGAATAAGATGTCCACTACATGATAAGTGAAGTAACAAATTGAAAAGCCAAGAAATCTGATTGGAATCGGTTCCAAAAATGGTTTCTGGAATCTGAACGGATTGTTTTTTGCCAAGAAGAAAAATAGATCTTCATAAATAAAGAAATATTATATAAATTAATATTTTATATTTAATATAAGGACAATAGAAAGTACAATCAAATTTTATATTCTAGAAAGTGTACATTAATAAATTTATCATTTAACAATCTATTCGTTACCTTAAATAAAGATTCTATACGAAACAATTTACTAGATCTTCTTATTATATATTGATCACATATCTTTTTTCCTCTCCTCGAAAATATGTGTCCACTTTTCAGAAACTGTTTTCTAGGAACTGTCGATAACCAAGAGAAACGATTTTAGTTTCCTATTCAGTTTTTGATACTGTTTTCGTATGTGTCTGTGTACAGTATGCAGTATTTTCTTTGTGCACCTAGTTTACGGAGATTCTAGATAAGAACATGCTGCATATCTAACGAAAGCACAAAAAAATCTAGATATAAATTTATTTAGTTGAATAATAAAATTCAGTAGAATATTATGTTATTAAAAACTAAGAGAAAAATCGTTTTGCATCTTTATAATGTGCATTATAAATAAAACAAAAATAATAAATTAACATGCGTTACAAAACACGATAAAAATAAAGATTTAATGTTATTTTAACCTTACTTTCAACGATAAAAATTGTCTAGTCAACAAAACATGAATTTTTTTTTTTATTTTTTGTGTGTGGAATAATGTTTTTAACTCATGAATAAAACCGAAAACGTTAAACAGATCAAAAGAAAAATAATACTTTTATGAAAATCAAAAGATTTTAAACATCAGATTACTTCAAAATGATCTGAATTCTTTTTAAAAGCTTATTATGATCTCTATTCAGATAAAGCACCGATGCACTTAAGATATTGATACATAGATTATCTTATATAGAATTATTGGTTAAAACATCCAAAAATCGGCAAAATCTACAAGTAAAGTTACAGAATATTAAGGAGAAATTTATTCCT
Source organism: Androctonus mauritanicus (assembly GCA_011317285.2). NCBI lineage: Eukaryota > Metazoa > Arthropoda > Arachnida > Scorpiones > Buthidae > Androctonus > Androctonus mauritanicus. The sequence continues at coordinate 24,843 of WUQG02008784.1, forward strand.
ATTTTTAAATTATAATTTTGATGATTTTAATGTTTCTTCTAGCTAAAAAAAAAATCTGATATTAAAATATGTATTCTGCCGCATTCGAAAAGAAATTGTTTCTACTGCTCCTGGAAAAATATTTCTCCGAGGACAATGTTACCATATATACTGTAACTTACTTGATAATATCGATATTTTTAGATTTTTCAAGAATTGCAACAATAAATTTTGAAATAAAGTCTGTTCCTTTTGAGTTATTGCCAATTTTGGCGTATTGCACATCTCAGATTCTTTTTATTTTTTTTTCTTTTCCCAGTTAGAAAATAAAAAAAAAAAAACATAAAATGAAAAAATATTTAAAAAAAATGATGTATTTAACTGCTTGACAATTTTATAATACTTTATTGAACAATCTTTCGCACTGATTAAAAAAAAAAATAGCGAAATATTATTTATTGAAGTATTAAAAATATCAATTTTTAACGCATCATTCAACAGATATTTTTATATAAAATATCTGTTCAATCAAGAGTGAAAAACGAATTTTTTTTTCTTTTTTTTTTTAGTATCGAAGTACTTCAGATAAGATCATTATGAAGACCATTCACGTTTAAACGACTGTGGAAATTATTTTTAATTAAGAAACTCGCAGTCATTCTTGTGTAAATATACGATTGCCATTCTTTAAACGACCGTCGTTAGCATACTGAAGATAATATATCAAAATATTTTGATCAGTAAAAATTTTGGAAACCATAAATAAATATATATTCATAATTAAATTTTTGATCATATTTTTAAATACGAAGTTAATTTAGTAAACTAATGATATTATATTGCATAAGTCTAATTAATTGCTTGAAGTATTCGTGACTTACTTTATATCTAATCTCTTATGATTAAACTCTGATTAATTAAATAAAATGATACAAAACTTTATAGAAACTTCCCAAGTTGATGATGAAATTACTGTTTACAGGATTAAACGAAATTTTCTTTTAGCTGAAAGAAAAACAAAACTTTTATCATAGAAGTCAGTAATGTAACTACGAGATATATATATATATATATCAATATAATGTTATGCCTGTTATTAGTTAAGTTATTCCATACTTTTTAATGTTTTTAATAGTAGTGATATTCAGAAAATAAACTTTTTAACTATAAAAAATATCCATCTTCTTGGAAACTGAGAAAAAAAAAAAAAGCGAAATATCTAAATTTTACACTTCGATTCTTTTACTCGATTGGAAAACTTTTTAAAATGTTTTATGCATCACATACTCTGATATAATTTTTTTTTAATGTTTAATTAATGAAGTTTCGTTTTGGATTTCTATTGAATTTCTGTTTCATTTATAGAATAAATATATTCTATTTTTTTAAGTAGTTATCGCGTAAGAATTGATTTTTTGACATTTTATGATATTGTCAATTTTTTTTCTTGTTGCCAAAATAAAATTACATAAAATAATCTTAAAAGTAAATTTTTATATGGCATATATATATATATATATATATTTATATATTTATTCTAACTATATTTCAGTTTATTCAGTAGAAGTTTCAGAAGGATACATAAAAGCGTTTTTCTAGGAAATTTATATATCTAAAATTCTTGGCTAACTGAAAATTTATAATAGAAAAATATTAATATTTTTAACCAGGTATAAATATGAATTCAAAAGATTCCTGTAAATTGAGTAGCGATTTTTTTTTTTTGTAAAAAAGAATATTTATGCTTTTTGATTTTGCTGCTTCCAACTTTAATGATATATAGCGAATGTCGCAATCTTAAAAACCATTATTTCTTTCCGCTTAGTGAGCATTGATAAAAACACGTAATCAAGGATTTTAACATCAAACAGTTAGTTCTTTTCATCTTCTAAAAGATTATCCAAATACTTTACTAACTACTGTACTTTAGAACTACAACAACTGTTTTGAGAGGTGCTACAAAATGGCAGTTGTACTAAAAATCTAAAAATGTTTATGATCGTTTAAATCTACTTTTGGTTTGTAGCGAAGATTTGCATTTGCATTACTTAACATGATTCATAAATAATGCATAGTAATATTATTTTTAACTGTACAACTGAAGAGCTTACTTAGAATGCGTATTCACTAACTAAAATTAGCGTGCTTTTAATTTACTTAAAATATAAATTTTTGACAGACTAATATGAAATTCTGTTTATGAAACTCATTTATCATAATTTTTGATTATTTATTAGGTAGATTATATAGTAGAAAACAAAACAAAAAAGTTTTTGATGGCAACCGAAACTTTTAAAAATGGAAAACAAAATCATCTCCACGTAACAAGTAGCTGACGATAAAAAAAAAAAAAAAAAACAAAATGGCTTAAAAGCTTTATCAAGATATCTATATATTTTCAATATTGAAAAGAAAAAGAAAAAAAGAAACATTAGTATTTAATTTCTTTAGCTGCTTGCAATAAAATGTTGAAGATTACTTCATGGATTTATTGTGTCCATCTGTTTGATTATCGATTTAAAAGAAAATGAAAAAAAAGGAAAGATAGTTTCGCCAAACTTGTCCATTTTGCCAAATTATAGAGGTCCTAAATAGTTTCGACAGGATTAGATTTGAAGTGGTAGCTGCCCAAGTAGTATTTTTATCGACTTATCGGACACAGTATGATGTATAGGATATTTTTTTCTATTTAAAAAAAAATATATATTTCTTTTTAAAAAATTTTTTAAATGTCTTTTAGATATAATTCGTTAGAAACTTTCAGTTTTATTTATTATGATTTATTTAACTTTAAAAAAATAAAAAAATAAAAAAATACAATACAGTACTGTTTTATTGGATTTGAATCGCATTTAAGATACATTTTAAAAATCGAGTTAAAGATATTAAAATTGCTTTCAACCCAGCGGTTTTATTAATAGCACTTTTTTATTTTTTATAAAATATTTATAAAAACTTAGCTGTTAAAAAAAATTTTTACTAGATAAAATTACGAAATTTTTTTGATTTTTTAGAAATATTTTTTATAATACTAAAAACACAAAAGTTTTTTCCCTCATTAAAAAATATGTAAAAGTGTATTTTACTTTAATTGAATACAGCAAAATATTCATTAATAATAAAATAATATAATAATTAATATTTATTATTATTATTATATTATTATTTTATTATTATATAATTAATAATAAAATAATAATATACAATAAAATCCGAATATCGTTTTTATCAGGCCAAAAATTAGACTAAAATCTTAAAATTCTGATAGAAAATGTTGTTTTGAAATAAGGAGTATACTTATAACCACCATTCTATTTAACATATAAAAATATTTATTAAAAAATTAAAACAATGCAGCTTTAGTTGTGCTGCTAGTTCAGACGGACACAAAACAGGAATGTAGACAGAGAAGAGCAAAAAAAACAGTGATGCTGTAGTTGTTTATATAAAAAAAGTTCTTCTTCTTGATCTTTAACATCACCTTATATTAAATACCAGAGAAGGACTTAGCAAATTCCAACAGAAAATTCTAGTGAATATTTTATTTTTGAATTTTACTATAGATAAATATACACTGTAAATATGTGGACATATTTCAAAATGATTGGTCAAAACACAGCTTGTTTATGTGTGAAATATTTTTTATATATATATTTTTTTTATTATTTAATAACGATTAAACTAAGTACAGAAACATTATCGTCGTAGCATAAATATTGTTAATATCGAGTTTAAATTATTTTCTATTAATCAAATTTGCTCAAAAAAAAAAAAAAAAATTTCAATAATCAGAAAAATCCAGAAAAACAATTTTTCCTGTTAGTCGTGATTAACGACATTTTGTTCTAATTTTTTTTTTCGTAATTTTAAAATTAATATAATTTTTGTAGAAAAATAATTAAATAAATAAATCACAGTAACATTTTATGATTTTTCAATTTTATGCATATTTAAATAAAAAAAACATTAAAAAGATTAGAAATTTTTTTTTTTTTTGCTTAAAAATAATTTTCGAGAGAACATGTTTTTGCTTCCTTCCCTTTAGAACATTTCTATCCAAAAACATTCATTTTTATATTTATTTGTTACACAGTTAGTCATATGGAAGACTTATTTGATTTAAAATAATTTTAAAAAATTACATTGCTATAGGACAAACTGTAGCAGTTTCAAATGAGATTGAATTCTGTATCTTCATGAATAATCAATAATGCCTAGTTTCAATTTAAAAATGAACATTAAATAATATTTATTATTCGAAATGGAAAAAAAAATCCATTCTAAAAAGTTTTGCGAATAAATATTTAATTTTTTCTTTAATAAGCATAATCAAAGTTAAAATTATGTTTTTATTATTTTTAATAACGATTTCTCGTTTCTTAAATATTTTTGTTTTTAAGTTTAATATTGTGTTTTTATTGTTGAAAAAAAATTGCATTTTATATTTAGATATATTTTAAAATAATAATTGCTTAGAAGTGTTTCTCGAATTGCGAACATCCCAGTGATAAATGCCCATATACGCGTATGCGCCATTTTGTTATTCAAATTTTCAAAAATTTCAAAAACTGCACAAGAATTTTATGCGTTACGATATCGAAATAGTTTAACAAAAAATATATTGTAGAATTATATAATTATTTAATATGTGATCTCAGTTTTCAAGATGGCGGAACTTTCGTTGAAATTTCTCCTATTCCCGATTATAATGCGAAGATATTAAAAGTTCTTATTAGAAGTCTTATTTTTAAAACTTCTAATTGTTCTAATTAATAACAGTATATATCATATAATACAATATACAGTATATTGCTGGTTTTATACTTCTAAGTTCAGCAAATAGCAGATTTCGGGTTACAATTATATTATGTTCGTAACTTCAGGACTATATATACATTATATTCTTTTATTACTTATTATTATTAACGTATTATTATTATATAGTTTATTATTAGCAACAAATTTATTAAATATATTTAACGTATGACTGTAATATTTCAAGATGGCGGAGCTTCCGTTAAAATTCCTTCTATTTTCGATTATAATGCGAGGATGTTAAAAGTTTTTATTAGAAGTTTTTGTTTTTAAAATTTCTAATTGATTCTAATTAATGACAGCATATTTCACATAATACAATACGTATTGCTGGTTTTATACTTCTAAGTTCAACATAATAACAGATTTCGAGTTCGAACAGTTATGTTATTATGTTTGTAACTTTTGAACTATCTATACATTTTATTATTACTTATTTTTATTAGCAACAAATTATTATTAGCATATTAGCTTATTATTATTATATGGTTTATTGTTAGCACAAATTTATTAAATATGTAATTATCTAACGTATGACTGCAATATTTCAAGAAGGCAGAGCATCCATCAAAAATATCTCGCCTTATAATGGCTTCATAATAATTTTCAATTGTAACTCGAAAATGTTCAAAGTTCAGTTATAAGTGTTTTATTTTAGAATTTCTATATGTGACTTCAATTTTTCAAAATGGCGGAATTTCTATCGAAATTCTTCGCGTTGTAACTTCCGATTGTAACGAGAGAATGTTCGAAGTTCAATTATAATTTTTTTTTGTTTTATAATTTCTAATTAATGCAATTAATAACAGCAGATATACAGTTCAATTTAACACTATGAGCTTTCATACTTCTGAGTCCAGAATAAGAATATATTTCGAATTACGAACGAATTACGTTCGTAACTTCGGGACTTATTTTATAAAACGTTTTAATTTACGGAATTAAAATTATAAAATGTAATTTTGTATGGATAAAGCTAGAAAAGAAAACTCCTCCAATTAGAAGACAATTGACGGAAAATTAGTTTGCTGATAATGTTTCCTGTAGAATTTGAATCAACATAAACGACAAATTGACATTTTCTACAAAATTTCCAGGAAATAGCAGCTTTTCATCGAAACACCTGCCAGTGGCTGGTTGATTGATGATAAATGAGAACAAGGACATTATTGACACCTAAAATCTATTGTCTACAAGAATAAAGAACAAGTAATTCCATTCATTCATTTTGTTAAATACAATACCCCCTTTATCGAAAATATACTGTTTTAAAGGTTAATCAATTTATAATTGAAATTCTTACATGGCAATCAGTTTATTTAATGAACATCCAAATAATTTAACTAACAAAATTTGCTCCTTTTGATTATAAAATTTTCTTCCTATTGTTTGTTAGATAATTAGTGACAATACTTGACTTCAATTATATTTTAAGAAATTTGAAGTTGACATTCGTTCATTTGGCGATAGACTTAGTAGTCTCAATTTAAAAATAATAGTCACTTAATTTATGAAAATATTATCGTTCCAGACAATATAAATCCGAATTAATTGATTATAAATTTCATTTTATACGTGTCTTTCTTTCTTTAATTTTTTAATTTTTATTTTATATTCAAATTATCTTCGAATTAATTTAAATTGTTTAATTTTATTTCCGACTGTTTGTCTAAATGAAAAGATAAAAAAAAAATTAAAAAAAGGTAGATATTTAAAGAAACAAACTTCTGGATACAAATTAATTAAAAAATAATGACGTTATATCTCTCAGGAAAAATATATTTACGGTTTTTGTTGGAATTTGCTAAGTCCCGCTCCTTACTTGATGTCAGAGGTGAAGTTAAAGTTCAGACGGGAGACTTTTTTATATAAACAACTATGTATCACGGTGACACTCTCCCTCTCCCTCGACACATTCCTGTTTTCGATGTCTGTCTGTACGAGCAGCACAACTAACGCTGCGTTGTCTTACATGTCTTATTTGTTAGTTATTTAATAAATGTTTATTAAATAGAATGGTGTTCTTAAGTCCTTTCCTCATCAAGGCACAACAGTTAGTTATTTTAAATCTTTTCCTTCTAGCTATATGTTTTAATAAACAAAATTATTATGAGTTTGTTATTCTAAATAATTTAATGTTTTTAAAATGTACATACTTTTTTGCATACAAAGAACTGTTTTTAACGACTTTCTTATGTGTTCATCTTCTTCATCGTTGATAATATGTACATAATTATTTGTATCCAAATTCTCAACAATTAAAAGTAACAACTCCTTCGACGCCATTTTTCTTTCACGAACGTGTTTCGTTATTCGTCTATTTCACTCGGTTCTCCGAGAACTAACGAGACTAACTGGACAAGTGACGAGAGTCTCTCTCGTGAAATAAAAAAATACACCCATAGTCTCCCAAACTCCTGTGACGTGATTGGCTAACGTGGTCACGTGACTTGGACACGTGATATTTCGAGGTGCTCTATTATTGGGTAAAATTTTATCACGTGACACATCACTCACGCTTCCTATTGGACAATACGACTATACAACGTCACACATACAATCTTTCATTTGGAGTCCAGCCTTTGTAGAGTTCACATCGTTCCTACATATTAGTATGCATCTATATTATAATCGAAACCTTTCGTTATAATATCGATGTTATCAGGTATTTTTGGTATCTTTTAAAAATTATATTAATAATTTAAGATCTTATTTCCAATACAGCTTCCTACCGGACAATACATCTATACAAAGTTTTATTTGGAGTGCAGCCTTTGTAGAGTTCACATCGCAAACCTTTCCTAATAATGTTAGGTTATCAGGTAAAAAAATTATATTAGTAATTTAAAATCTTATTTCCGATTCTTTGTTCCAATCTAGGGTGAATATCCTGACGCCTGCTACAAGACCACAACTAAGACCTCCAGAAAAAACATTTTTCACATCTTAACATCTGGAGTCTTCTGGAAGACCCCCATTACATCTCCACGAAGACCCCCACCCCCCCACTCCGGGAGACCCCCCTTACCACCCCCCCGCAACCCCCCCCACAATTCCCCTTTTTTTCTCT
>WUQG02008785.1:0-11976 GCA_011317285.2 Androctonus mauritanicus
GCATCATTTGAATTATCTGTAGTTCAAATTTTATCTCATTTGGACCTGTAGAACGCATTCTAGAGTCCTCTGAAGTGAGGAACTTATTTCTTGCTAACCCTGTACTTGCTGCTAGTAGAATTTTTTTTTTTTTTTTTTTTTTTTATAAAATTACATAATATTTCAAGATGGCAGAACTTTCATCAAAATTTCTTAGTATTATAATTGGGTATTTATATTCAAATCTGCAGCTAGTTCAATGTATTGTCAATATATTCACCATATGAGTAGATTTTTAACTTTGAATAAAAACTTCATAAGTTAATGATAAAATATTATTTTTGATAAGTTAGTTTTTCAATAACTTTTAATAAAAAGTTGTTAATTGTGATTATTTATCAATATTAGTGGAATAATTTTAGTTATTAATTAGATTTAGGCTTGTGACCAACTATAATTTAGTGTAATTTTTGGAAATAAAAAATCATGCTAACATAGAATCAAGCAAGAAACCTTTTGATTATGATGTCATTTTCCAAAATCATCATGATATCTGGGAAGGTTATATACAGATTGAATTATAATGAAAGGTCACATCTTTGAGAACTATCATAGAAATCTGTGTGAAAAAGCACTACATAAACATAGATCCAATTCTGAATGGTTTTGAAATTATAACTGGTTTAGTTGTAAAAGAAGGCTGTGGAGAAGAGCACACTCTTGTATATAATATTAATATTTGGCCACCTAGATCTCCAGACTTAAACCCATTAGATTATTGTTTATGGGGATGGATGAAAGCACTGGTCTGTAAAAGAAAGGAGACACACAGGACAAGCATTGCTAAAGTGGATTTTGGATGCTGCAGCACTCATCAAGCACAAACACAATGAATTAAAATGAGCTGTTCATGTGATTCACAGGTGGACTATATTGTGATTGTGGCAGAAAGAGGTATTTTTGACCATCTGTTATAAACATATAATATTAATTTAAGAACAAATGCTATCAAATACAGGGCTACTTCTCCATAGCGTTTTTACAACTAAATCAGTTATAGCTCCAAAATTTGGTATGTGTTTTTGTTTTTTTACTCTCATCGTCACTTATCCTCTATAATTGGGACAATAGATATCTGCTGTTTTTCAGACTACATCAAGATAACAGTGCAGAAAATAAGGAAAAATTCAACAACTAAAATAGTGATGTTAACATCTGATGGAATCGATATGGACAAATTAGTAGCCACTAATGGTGGAAGACAAATAAGAAGCCACTATATTGTACAAAGTTTCAGAACAGTACAGGGTGGCCCAAAAGTAGGTTTACAATTATCACATAGATTATTTATTTGAAAATTCGACTCTAGAACAGTGGGAAATTCGTTATACTTGTTAACATAAACAATTTAATCTCTCAGATGCTCAAAATGTCCTCCTTCAACATTGCAACATTCTTCAAATCTCTCCAGGACACTTTGACACACAGTGCAGCACAAATTCCGATCTTCATCAATTTCTGTGAATGCGAGATGAATGTAATCTTTTAAATCATTTATTGTTTTAGGTTTCTTCTCATAAACCTTATTCTTAACAACACCACCAAAAAAAAATCCATAGGTGTCAGGTCAGGTGAGCGTACCTATGGATTTTTTTTTGGTGGAGGGGCCATTCAATGCTGCCCCTTCTTCCGAACAAACGCTGTGGAAAAACTTGGTTAAGGTAGGGATTTATTTCAAGTGATTGATTGTAAACCTACTTTTCCTAAAATTATTTATTTCCCTAAAATTATTTCAAATGATTGACTGTAAACCTACTTTTGGGCCACCCTGTAGAATATACCTGTAATTGCTTTGTTTATTAACATTAGATTATGCCAACTTATATTCTGACAAATTTCCTTACCTAATATTCTAATTATTAAATAATGTACTATTATTTATTATAATATTCAGTTTTTCATCTTTCTGCAATTGCCTTTTACAAGTGAGTTAAAAAAACAGATACTTACTTCAGGTTCTTCACTATCTTGTAAATCATCATCCTTTCTTTTTTTCCCACTTGGTGGTGGTACAAAATTTAACATTTGAATACAGTCTTCTAAATAAAATTCTGTCAATTTGTTTAAATAAAATTACTATTAATTTATCTTTACAAAAAAATAAAATATTTTTAATTCATAGCTTAATATTTACCTTGAACTGGATATGATCTTCCTTGTACTTCTATAATAGGACAATTGAAAAAATATTCATGGAAAAGTGTTGTATCAATAGTAGCAGACATCAAAATTACTCTTAATTCAGGAAAAGTTCGAACCATATCTCGGAGAACCACCATTATAAAATCAGACTATAAAAAATTAGTATATAATTAAAAAGAAGTTTTGTTTTAGCATTTCTTTTATTAACACATGTAAATTAATATTTTTTAACTTACAATTATTTTAAATACTAAAGTAGTTCTTTTGAAATTAGATTCAATTATGAAAATTATTAAATGAACAGAGAGAATAATTCTTTCAGTTTAGGAATAATTTTATGACTATAATCAAAAATAAAAGAAAATATTATAATGCAGAAATATTCACATCTTTTTAATTATCTTACACTAAAATAGTACTTATTATAGAAGCTGACTGTTTTCAATTTCTGTACATAATATGCCCCTGAATATATATATGAAAATCAAACCATAGAGCAGACTTACGTATTATAAGAGAAGCTCTATTTTCAAGGAATTAAAAACAAATTCCCTAATTATGATAAAATTTTTACTTCTTATAATGGGTCTGCCAGAAGAACAGATGATTTTTAAAACTTAATTTATCATATATTTAATTTATTTTTAAACTTTTGCTTATGAAATATATAACAACATTAACTAGCATTTATTTTACATCTATTTTGCTATAACATGTCCTGAAGATAATGTCCTATAGATGGCTGCCCTCTCTCTCTATACATTCCTGTAACTACAATTGGAAATTATCCATTACTTTGCATAGCATTAAACACTTTACTTTTTAAATAGCCCCAAAGGAAATAGTCATAAGCTGAAAAATCCAGTGATCTTGCAAGCCAAGGCAAATTCCCATGTCCTGAGATGACATGATTGGGGAACAATCTTTTGACAACAACCATGGATATTTTTGCTTGTGACTTTTACTCCATCTTGTTGAAACTATATTTCTCTATTAATCTGAGGGTAAGTTGCTAACAGTGGAGTCACAAATGTGTCTAGCATCTGTAATAATACTCAGCATTAAATAAAACACAATTCTCATTGTCATCTTCAAAAAAGTAACCACGGTTGGCAACTTACCCTCAAATTAATGAAAAAACATGGTTTTGACAAGATGGAGCATTAAACAAACGACTTGTTTTGATGGCATCCATGGATGTCGTCAAAACATTGTTCCCCAATCATATCATCTCAAGATATGGGAATTTGCCTTGACTTGCGAGATCATTGGATCTTTCAGCTTGTGACTATTTCTTTTGGGAATATTTAAAAAGTAAAATGTTTAGTGCTCCAGCACCAAGAGATATCTCATCATTAAAACAGAGTCCAACAAGAGATAGCATAAATTCCTCTTCAAATGCTATGTAAAGTAATGAATGATTTCTGATCAAGGTTACAGGAATGTGTATATATATATATAGAGAGAAGCTATCTATGGGACATTATCTTCAAGACATATCATGCTAAATACATGTAAAATAAATACTATTTAATGTTCTTACATATTCCATAAGCAACAGTTTAAAAATAAATTAAATATACAAGATATTAAGTTTTTAAAATCGCTCGTTCTTCTAGCAGATCCTGTATTACACAACATATTAAAGCATCCTTTCACATAATATAATTATTATGTGAAAGGATCTGCCAGAAGAATTAGTTCCATGCCATGTAACTAATTTTTTTTCTGCTTTCCCACATAAGACATCTTTCATGATCAGCATTTGTTAGAGAAGTTTTTTATACATTCTTTATAATCTTTATATTTTCACTAATAATGGTTTATTATTGTTTAGAATTATTAAATTTTCTTTGATATATTAATTATTGTAGTAAAATTTTATTGTGCTTTACTTATTAGAGAACATTGAGCTGTTTCTGTTACAATTATGGAAGTTCATTGTGTGTTTATAATATTGATTTTAATATAATTATTATTATTGCTAAATTACAAATATTTCCCCATCTGTTAGATAATGAATAAAGAAAACTTTTCAAGTGAACTATTAATAATAATTTGACTTTTCAAGTGATCATTAGGTAGCTTATCAGCATATTGTTTACATTAATGTTTTTGCCTATGCATGGATATTACCTTAAAATATATTTTAGTCATTAAATATAGATAACAAAAATCAAAAGAAATAAAAAGCTATAAGAATTAAAAAAAAATCGATTTTTAATTATTTTCAGATAATGATTCCATTTTATAAATATAACAAAATAAGAATAAAACAATTATCGAATAATGGCATAATAATAAATATTTATCTTAATAAAATCTATTACCTAAAATCTAACTTACCATTTGTTGAGTTAGTTAACTGTTAACTCAACAGATGGTAGCACTGAAGTCTTGATTAATGAATAATTCTTAAATTACAGTAATTCCAAATTTGCTCATTAGAGGATATTTGCTCAAAATATTTGATTAAATATTATATATTTATTATATAATAAATATTAATAAATTATTATAATAAAGTATTATATTAAGTATATATATAAGTATTTTATCTGTATTATATTAAAATACATAATACAGATAAAATATATGTATATATATTTATTATAATATTAATTTAATAAATATATATATTTATTAAAATATATCATAATATGTAAATAATATTTACATATTATTTATAAATATGATGTTTTTAATTTATTATTTATATTGTATTTATACAGATGTCAATTTTTTTCAATTTACATCTGTTCAGATTCTATTAATATGTTCTGACAATGGACTCAATGTCTAAAATTAAAGCTTAGTTCCTTTGATTTTTAAAGCTTGTTTTTTTTTTCAGAATCTTGATTTCACATTATGAATAAAAATTAATTTTATAAATTACTTTTATTATATACAGTTATTTTTTGCAATTTGCTTTTATACACTTTTATAATATTGTCTATTATAACATTTAAAAAAATTATACTTAACATACATTAACATCTCGTTCGTGAATTTCATCCACAATCACATGAGATACACCACGTAAACCAGCTTCTAGTTTTCTTAATAAAACACCTATGTTTCAAAAATAATTATATTATTGATAATTTTCAAAAAATTAATATGCTTTTAAATAAGATAAGCACCATCAACTTTATTATATACATGAAATTAAAAGAGAAATTTTGCATATATACAATAAAACTGTTATATAAAAAATTCATTGTTTTTTTATAATTATGACAAGAAAAGTAATAAGAAATATACAGTATTATAAAAGATTATACATATTAAAAATTGAACTCAAAATACTTCCAAATAAAATTTCTTCAAATTTTTTAGTGAGAAACTTTGGCTTTCTTCTGTGAATATAAATTTTTTCTATTAAATTTTATGCTAAAAATGGCTATTAATCCTTTATAAGGCGGGAAAAAATGAGGACTACTTTTGTAGTTTTATTATTATATTTTAATATTAAACATTATACTTAACACATTTTTACAAAAATTAAATTTGTACCATATCTCATTAATGAAATAAATGTGGGTTATATTTGTCCCACTACCTCTTTAGATGTTAAATATAAGTGGGTTATATTTGTCCCACTGCTCACTTTCAAGGCCACTCCTGTTTATCCCTTTATAAGGCGCAAAGAACTGACTTGTGAGACACAGAATTTATTCTGATGTAATGTACTAATAATATACATAATTTCCAACATAATAAAACAAACAGTATTAAAAATTTTTTATTAATTATTAAACTAAATGTAGGTTATTTTTATCCCACTGACAAGTTGTATATCAAAAAGAGCATATCGATTTGTTTCAACTGTTAGTAACTGTATAATTTCATGATCAAAATATAGAAAAAATGCATCATGTGGTGTTGATGGGTTATTTAGTTCATTACTCCATATAGGATCTACAGTTTCAGGATTTTTAATATTATTTTCTGAAAGAGATTTCATCCATTCATTTATATCTATATTTTCAGTAGGACTATCATCCATCATTTCTTTATTACTAGAGGTAGTTTTGCTTGTTCGCTTTTTTTTCTTATATAAGTTGATTTTTGTTTTTTTTTTTGTACTAGTTGATGGTACACTTTCTGGTACTCTTGGTTCATCCAGGAAGGAATCTTGATATTCAGGAAGTAATTCTTACACAAAATTCTGATCTAAGTCATCTGAACTATATTCATCATCACTATCATAAGTGTTATTTGGAAGATTATATAAATGCTCTAAAATATCTTTTGATTGTAAAGATTTTTTACCTAATCAGCAAATTATTGGATAGATGAAATTGGTTATTTTCGAAAATAATACTATATTCTCAGATAATATATAGAATAAAAGTAATTAAAAATAAATTTCATTGAAATACTTAGATATAAAACATGTATTACACCCTAAGAAGATGACTTAGAATTTAGGCTTAGAAAATGACTATAAAAGAAAATGAGATTTGAGAGAAAAATATAATATCTGTTTGGCTTACATCTTTAAAACTTTTTTTATTAAATAAAGGAAGTATCAAACCAAAATAGAATAGTTTAAGATATTATGCTTATCAGACGTAATATAAATTTTCAGTAAAAGATTTAAGATGAACAAAATTCAAACAAGCATTCACTTTTCAGAACAAAAATTTAAAACAATACTGAAAGCTCCCCCTTTAGTTTAAAAACTTAAATATAACTTTAATTTACTGCTTAAACTGTCAATAGATGGCATTAATAAACAAAATGGGACAGATATAAGCCATAAACTTGTTTAAAGAAAAAATATTTGAAATGACAAGTGGGACAAATACATCCCGCTGCCTTATAAAGGGTTAACAGCTAAATGATTGTAAAAAAGCACATTTTAATTTTTTATCACCATAAAAAATTTAAACCCATAAGTTTCTCATACCACATCAGTTGAGAAATACTACTCTAAAGAATGGGAGCTAGAATCAAATAAATAAGATACTTCATATTATATTTTATGAAAACTTACCAACAGTACAAAACATTATACTTCCATAAGGTCGAGGTAGGCAAGATTCAAATCTTACACTGTATCCAGTACTATTTCCTAATGTTTCACACCTCTCTTCAGCAATTCTTTCAGATACAGAAACAGCACTAATACGTCTTGGCTAAAATGTTTAAATTTAAATTTTTAAATACACAATTATTTTATGAAATATAATATTGGATTGCAAATTTAAAAACTGGATAGTAGGGATCAGGAAAAATGAAATTGAAAAGTATAATTAGGAATGATGTCAGAAGCAGAATTTACTAAAAAATTAAGTAATTATTCTTAACATTTAATATATTAAATTTCTATAGAGGGATGACTAAACTGGATCTTTCAAGTTGCATAAAGCTCTAATAATTATGTCAAAACTCTGAAATAAACATTATATCAATTATTACAGTTAATATATGCAAGGACAGTGTCAAATTAATTGAAAACAGTATTTAATAAAAGTAGAATAACTGGTTTTAAGACTTTCAAATATGCACTAAATTTTTAATGTAATTGTTGCTGTTGTTTTTAATGTAATTTTTAATATAATTGTTTGTAAAAGAGACATTAGATGATATATGACCTTTTTGAACTTTGATTAATAGAGATGCCACATAGAAAAAAATTTAGGATAATATATCTTATTTATATAATTTTTTAAAGGAACTATATAAACTAAAGCCATAGCTGACCAGGCATGTCCATTACAACTGACTAAAAATTAACCACATTCACCAAATAGTATACTTCCTTTACCAATTTAGTAAATGTCATATTAAGTAGCTATGCACTGTCAAATAGTTGTACTAGATTAAAGAGATTTAAAAATTCATTTTCTCAACTTTAGCATTTTAGAAGACAAAATGGTGACAATTTATATCGGAATTTTTTCAGGCATTAAAATGAACCATTTTAATATAAATTTTTTTAATTTACATTCATATTTCATTTTTGTTAGAGTAGTGGTTCTGAAACTGTGATTCAAACTTCTAAGGTCCACAAATTTTCTAAAAAAAATCATTTCTATAATAATCTTAAATAAAAATTAATCATAGAGTAAACAAGGTCCAGCAGTAGAACAACAAACAAATTCACTTACCAGGACCAACTTTAAATAAGAATATAGTTTCAATATCATACTTAGAATGATTGCAAAAATAACACTGTGATAGGAGCAATAAAGCAATTCTTAGTAATAGTCAACCCTGATGTGAACAAAAAACAAAGAATAGGTGGCAACTTATAGAAAAATTGATTAGGCATAAATCTACTCTGAATTACCAAAGAATCAGTGCTAAAAATATCCTAAATGCTATAAAATTAACCAATGAATGGTTACAGAAAGAAAATCTAATTATTGATAGAGTTGATAAAACAAAAAATCTTATCATATCATCTAAAGCTGAGTATCATAATATGGTTGTGTGTTAGTATAAATCAGCTTTTCCCCAAACTATGCTTTGCTGAATATTGCTGTTCTGCAGAAGGTCAATAAGTGTTCCACAAAGAAATTATGAAAATTAATATAAGCCTTATATTATTTTAAATGCTGTGCCAAGTTGAAACTGGAGTCACTAGTTTATTTTAATATTTTCAAGTGTTTAATTTTACATAATTACAATTTGATAATAAATGTTTTTGTTTTGTTTTCTTAACTCTTATACTCACTTGCCTAATTTATTTATTATTAATATCTACCTATATTATAAAATAATCAAGGTGTTTCATAAAAATTTCAGGATTTGTTAAGTGTTCTGTCACAGAAAAAGTTTGGGAAATGCTGAGTTATATTAACACACTGTATAACCAATGCTAAAGATCCTACCAAATGAAGTTGGAAGGCTTATCAATTAATATGCCTAGTTTTGTACAAGGTTATAACAAGATATTTTGTCTACCTCCTAGACTGTTCAGTTTTATTAAAACACAAACCACAGCTTTCTGTCTAGACAACAGTAGAGAAATAGCTGGCACTAATTTAAATAAGGTTGAGAAGCATATTGCAGAATTTGCAGACATTATGAATGGATACCAATACAATATTAATAGCTCTGTTAAATTTAAGAATGCATTAAGCAATATTACTCCTTTGAAAGAATATTATCTTGTCACGTTAGATTATAAGAATCTTTTCCCTAATCTCAAGTTGGAACTCACCATTCTTTAAAGGCGTTTATTATACAAATTAAATCATGATGACAACCAAGATAATTAAAGGATCATATCTAATATGGCATATTTAATATACAATAATTCATTTTATAAGTATAATGATGTTTATTATACTCAAGTTAAAGATGCATTGATGATCTCTCTCATTGTGGATATTTCAGCAGAAATTCTGATACAAAACACTGAAAATATGCCATCAGTATACTTTGCCTACACATTGTGATACACAAGATATGTAAACAACATTTTCATCATCACTAATAACAGGCATACAATCTACAAAACATGGACCAGATCAATAAAAAAAATTCCCAAAATTAAAACAGAATAATTAGATTATAATCTGTTTCACCTTAACATCGGTCTGATGTCACGAAATGGCATCGCCATGTGGCCTAGGCACCTAACAAGTAAAACTATATTCCTCCACCAATAGGTATTTTAATGTATAAATAGGAATTATTATAAGTGAATGTTAATCGCATTTTTTTAAAAAACTTTTACATATTTTTGATAGATTTAATAACTTTTATTATTACAAGTATTTCAAAATTACTCATGAATTATTTTAGTAAGGTTTAGTAATTTTTTGAAAGTATATTTTCACAATCAAAATTATATTGGTTTTAAAAATAATTTAATGTTAAGTTGATAAAATAGAAAAACATTTTGTTAAAGTAATATCCTTCACTTAAATTTACATTCAATTTAATATTTGTGATAGAATATATCAAACAATAATTTTAAACAATTAACAAAATCATATTTAATATGAAATTGGCTAATTCTTTACCAAAATTTCTATGGCCCTGAAAGGGGCCGTTTTTATTATTGAAGACTTTACTTAACACTTATGGCAAATTTTTGATTCCAGATAGCACTGTCTCCGAGTCAGAGCTGTCTGCTGTAATGTTAATAATTAAAGGAGGCACTTCTTGATCAAGAAGACTATCCAATGTCCAAAATTTATCTTCAATTTTTCTAATATGATCTATGCAATCCTTCCATGCCTGAGATATAACAGTTACTATTGCTTCTTCTACCAGCTTCTTCACATCAGTTAACTTCTACATGGTGTTTCGATGAGGTACATAAATTTTGATTTGACTCCAAATCATCTCTATTGGGTTCAGTTCATAGTGATAAGGAGGGAATTTTAGGACAGTATGACAAGTTTCAGCTACCAGTTTGAACATTTGATAGCCGTCAAATCTGTGTTTGTGAGCATGAACTATTCCCAACAATTCAGACTTTATCAATTCTAGTCACCAGTCAATATTTTTCTATTCAGCCACGGTTGTATATTGGGTTTTGTCCAAGATGATGAAGGCACTTTTTCCTCCTTAATCAAGAGCTATGAAGCATTATCTAACACAATAATGCTAGAAGAGATTTAATTTAGGAAGAAATTCTTAATACAAGGCTTCAAAGTAATAACCATTCATTTCTTTGTGATAATCATTATTCTTTTTGGACTTAAATATATGCTTGCACCTTCCACAGAGCCATACTTGCTGTCTGCATGTAAAATAATAAGCCTCCACAGTGCCATTTGGCTTCTTTATATACTCGACAGTCCTTTAAGGAACGCATCTCTTCATGAAGTAACTGTTTTATCTTGCCAAACTTTAGTTAAGCAGTGGCCAGCATTATATCATGTCTCGTCCAAGTAATAAATTGTTCAATTTTCACTCCAAAGTGCCTTAATTGTGCAAAGGTACCTGTGATGTCAAGCAATAATGTCATATTGAGTCATTCAACAAACAGAATTACCAAATATAAGCACTCTTCATCTTGTTGGTATGAAATTAGATAAAGCTTCAGCAAAACTTGAACAATACGGCTATAACCAGGATGTTGATTACAAACTCATTAACAACAATGATGAAACAATATTCAACAGATCAAAATGGGAGATTAATCGCGTTGTTGAAAAATATGGCGAAATAACAAAAGTTCATATTGAAAGAATTGAAAAAGTCATCCCAGAAAAAGAATTAAACAGAATCGGACAAAAATCTCTTGACAAAAACGTTGAAACTATTGTTAAAGAACTACATGATAAAAAGTGGACAACCGATGATTATAAAATCAAAACACAGAATGACAAAGACTTTATCTTCATTCAGAGAAACTGGATCATTGCATCATATGAGATAGAGAACAACAAACTCATTCTCACAGCAATTAAGAAAACCTCGTAAAAATAAAATAAGACACAAAAAGATTCACTAATCTCTTATTAAAAATTTTGAGAAATATTAGTGAATCTTTTTTGTAAATTTAAATGTTAATTAATTGGATTTGTTTTCATTATCAAATTGTTTTGAATATTGTCCTGAACTCAATATTGTGTCACCAACAGTTGGTTGACTATAGTGATTGAAAAAAGAATTAATCTTATCTGATCTTATTTTTCTATCATGTTCAGTAGTTTGTTGGATAAAGAGCTTAGAGCGCACAACACGAAAAGGAGAGTTTTTGTAATTTTCAAGAACTTCAGCAACACCTTCTCTACTTGTCTTTCCTAGCTGTTGTTTGACAAAATCAATTTTTTCTTGTGAATAATCGCTAAAGAAAAGAATAGATTTACGTGAATGAAC
>WUQG02008796.1:0-11975 GCA_011317285.2 Androctonus mauritanicus
GGTCCTCCAGAGTGGAAAGCCGAAGCGTTTCCACGCGGCCAATCCGGCCGACTTGCCCAGACCTTTTAGGAACACCATGTTACCTTGTGTATATGACAAATTTATGTTGATGAATTTGATGCTATTAAAATATGAAAAGTACATATTTAATAAAAGCTTATGAGAATGTAAATTAATAATTAGGTTTTCTTTGTATGACAAAAAATAGATCAGACGTATATTTTATAATTATTTCAAATAAAAGTCGGAATCAAGACATGGACAAGGCATAAGCCAATACCTCAAAAAAGAAAGATATAAAATTAGTAACGTTAAATTGAAAAAAATAAATTAATTTAAAAATAATAATTATATTTATGAAAGTTAATTATATTAAATATCTTTTTGTCATTTATTACAGTACTGTATTATCAAATAAATTTACAGAAAATATATTTCTGGCAACACTCACTGTTTATGTTAAAGAAAAATTCTGTCAAGAGTCCGTGGAGAGGGTGAGTTGGGTGTGGACGTCTCGTCTTCCTGCAAAAATAAAAATAAAATGCGGCTTTTCTGATAGTATTCGATAACAAAAAAGACGGAATTTATGCAACTTTTTATCATTTATAATAATTAAATTTGTAAAATTTCAAGTGCTAACATGCCTAGTTTTCATACTAAAACTATCGAAAGTATTTTGGAACCAGTTGCCCAGCAGGTAATTTTAATTTTTATCTCTTATCATTTAAAATTATTAAGTTAAATGTCAAAATAATAATCTTGTTTGCATTTATGATCTTTATAATTTATTTATCGTTATTCTCATTTATATAATTTTTTCGGGATCTATATTTAAAAATTGCCAGAATAATTATTTTTTGTAATATAATAAAATATTTGGAATTATATATTTAGTTATCTAGTTGGATTTACGATTACAAAAAATAATCCATTAATTTTTTTTTTTTTAAATATATACTATTAAAAGAATTTAACATAAACATACAAAATATAGTTTATCGAAGAGATGTACAGACATATTAAAGAATTTTATAAGCACATTCTTAACATTGATATTGATAATAACATAAACTGAAAATTAATGTCATTTTAATATGTTTGTTTATTCTAAAAAAATTTAATGACAAATATAGAAGAGTACTGCATTTTCATATAAACTTTTTTATATTTATGTAATTTTATATATAGAAGAATTTATTCATGAAAGAAAAAAAAATAATGAAAACTAGCCTTTAAAATATTTTTTCTTTCAGTAATACAAATGAACAAATATAAATTATTTTCATATAGTGATAAGCAATTATTGTATTTTAATGGAAGAGATATTGATGTCTAAATAATATTTTATATATATAAAAGGAATAGTTTTGAGAACTAGTTTTTCAGAACTATTGCATATATAACTCTGACTTTGTAAATACAACTTTATGTAAAGAATTTTGAAATAAAAAAATATTTAAAAAAATCATTATAATTTAGTGCACAGTGCATTATAGCAGTTTTTACCATAATATTACACAGCTATATTTATGAAAATTTTATAATGATGGTTAATATTCTAATAATTTTACTATTGATATTAAAAATTTTTGTATATTATAAAAACTTACAATATGATATATGTCTCTCATATTACATTATATACTTATACAAGTCTATCATAGTTATCAGGCTATATGTAACGTGCATAATGTTTTTAATTTACAATAATAATTATGTAAAAAAAAGCTAAATTTGAACTACATAAAATTCAACATATATATCATTACTGAAAAACAGATTTCATATATAAATCAGGAACTAGTTATAAATTGATAAGTCTCAATCATTAAAATGCAAGAAATATATGAAAGTTGATAAATTTTATTTCCTGAATTATGATAATCTATGTTAGCATGGTTAATTTAAATTAAATTGTTATAATTTATTCATTAAAATAACATGTATTTAATGCATTGAAAAATAAGTTTTTTTTTAAATTTAGAATTTCAAAATTTTCAATTAGTTTATTTAGAACAATATTTGCCAAAAGTTTTTGATGCTGAGAATATTGATTCAAAAATCATTTCCCCAGATTGCAGTGACTATTAGTAAAAATTTTCATTCATTTAATCAGTTAATCTAAATTGCAAGAAATAGAAGACTGATAAAATGCATCACAATTAAAAATAATGAGGGCTACTTTATTTAATAGATGAACTGTTTATTAATTATTTTTATTAATTTATTTTGAAAACATTTATTTTTAATATATCTTTTAATAGAATTTAAAATTTTTTTATACATTTATCCAGTTACACATACTATAGCATCCATTTGGATAATGCATTGACAAGCATACATCATTTTACTTACTATTGACTTTCAGCATTATGCCAAATAAATTCTATCCAAGAATAACTATATTTTATGCCTAAGAATTTAAGATGATGACAAAGATCTTAACAAAAATGTAATATTTCATTTAACAATTAGTTATCATCTTTGCTTAATCATTTTCAAAAAGTTTTATAGACTTTTTAAATAAAAATGAATCCTCCTTTGATGGTGTGACTACTCATTCTGAGAATGAGTAATCCTAATATCTTTAACTTGAGAACAGTTACATTAAAATAGTGAGTTTTGCTAGCTAATTTTTAATTTGTATTACCAAACCATTTTTGCTATTAAGGAATAAAAAACTTAAGGTCTTGCTATGGTTATTTTGATTAGAAAATTAATTGAAATAATGCTTCTATTAATAGTATCAAGTAAACTTTTATTAATTCTATTTGCATGATTATATAAATTTAAAAATTGAAAAAATATAAATGATTCAATAAATATTTTGAATTTTTAAATTAGAACTAGTGATATTTAATAATATTTCTGTCATGTCACTTTGTTTATAAAAAGTATATATAATCAAGATTCTAAAAATTTGGAAAATTAGTTTTCCTTACTTAGTTTAGGAAAATTAGCTATATTTTATGTGCAACAAAAAATTTAGCATGCTTGATCTTCAAAAATTTATTTTATACATAAACTTTATTAAATTT
Source organism: Androctonus mauritanicus (assembly GCA_011317285.2). Lineage (NCBI taxonomy): Eukaryota > Metazoa > Arthropoda > Arachnida > Scorpiones > Buthidae > Androctonus > Androctonus mauritanicus. The sequence goes on from WUQG02008796.1 coordinate 3,039, forward strand.
ATTTATATTATAGTTTTTAATGATATACAGGGCAAACATAGTTTTTCCAGATTAAGAAAAATCACAACTTAAAAACTATGCTAGATAAAATCACACAGTTTATATCATTACATAAGCCAATTTTTAGAGTTTGTTTTCTACTATACAGGTGCATAATCTGCAGATGATCTAGTTGCACTGAAATCACCAGTTTCAAAATGTTGTCTATGAAAGAGAAAATTGACGGTGTTTTATGGTATTATGAAACAATCATCAATAACAGTTCAGCAAAACTTAAAAAATGAGTATGGATGAAATCTATCAGATGCTAAAGCATCAGAGGTTGTTTTGCAAAATTTAAAGAGAGATAATGTTAGTAACCTTAAAATAAATGGTAGTCCTATCATAATTAACAAGACTGTTAGCACTGTGTGATGCTTTTTGATACATTCCTAGGAAATTTACTTGTAATGTCTCTGTGAACTTGGCATACCTCAGAGCACAATGATTAAAATTTTATACAAACAGTTTCATTTATATCATATAAACAAAGCACATGTTGATGTGCTCTAATGTAAGGAAAAAACTAGAAATATTATTTATTGTTTGATTAAAAAAAAAAAATTGAGTAGAAATAAAATATGCAAAAACACTGTGTACTTTGCATAGTTTTCTTTGTAATAAATATTTCAGATCAGGAAAAGACTATATGCTCACCCTGTATATTTATAGTTATAAATGAATTTTTTTTACTATATCTTATTCTAAAAATTGAATTGAAATTTATCATTTGCATAAGTTTCACAATATTTAAATAAATCATTTTGTGCATGCATTATTTTTCAATGATTATTGAATTGAGTGATGATTATTTCTATCAGTCAAAATTTCTTTCAGATGATTGGATTTACTTTCAATTCATTATATGAAAAATCCTAGCAGGATTCAAAATAAATGAAATGATAAAGAATTTACATCGTATTTCCTAAAAAATTTTCTTCAAAAATTTTTTTTGTATTTCTAGCAACTTCCTTTAATAAAAATCAGGCTGAAAAAATTATGCAAGTTTTATTCATAATAAAACTAATTTTGGTTAGAATTAATACAAATAAAAGATAACAAAATTTGAGAGAGAAGCTTTTTTCATTTAATTATTTTTAGCTTTGTGATTTTTACGAATTTTATTATTCACTCATAATTTCCTTTTCTAGGTCATAGAGAATTTTCTGCTGGAGGGAAGATCATGTATGCAAATATGATTGTTATGTAACATAATTTTTAACAATACAGTTTAAGATGTTTCCTAGATTTTTGGTTTTGTTGACTGATAGTTTTGTGAATGTAATTATGAGAGTTGACATATTGCTGGCTTAGTTATTATTTTAGCAGATGATTAATTAGCTTTGAAGTATCATAGATTAATTAAAAATTTTTATCAAAATAGGTTTTACAACTGAAGTTTCCTGAGATTTTCTTAATTCATGAATTAAAATTCTTGAGTATAGCAAGATTTTCATAATTCTTAAAAATCTTTGAGTTTACTATAATTTTGCAATTAATGAGATATATATATATATATACTGTATAGTAAAGATTGATGTTATATCATGTCATCCCATAAATAATCCACATGTGAAGAAAACAAACAAATTTTACCTGAAACAGATCTTTTAATCATAATAATAAGTGCCCCCAGTACTTCTACCACCATTCAACAAAATTTTTGAATGCCAGACTTGAAGAAATCCACTGATTTCGATCAAAAAAACTCAGACAGGATTTAGCACACCTCCTTGATATTTTGAAGTTTTTCCAGCAAGATGGTGCTCAAGACTACAAAACAAATAGTAATCAGATAATGCAAAACCAGGGGAATATGCTGGATTAGGGAAGTTTTCTCATCTGAATTTCTACAACTTGACACAAGTCATTCTGGCTGTGTGTAGTTTTGCATTGTTCTGTTGAATAATCATGCTTTTATGATTAAAGTGTGCCAGACATTTTTCCTGCAAGGTGTAATGCATAGATATTCTAGCTGCTGATAGTAGATCTCTCTTCTGTAACAGTTTTGTTTGGTGGTGGCAGAAACTCGTAATGGAATATGCCTTGCATATCTTATCAAACACTCAGCAAAACCTTATGTAGAAAATGTCCAGATTTAGCCACTACTGCAGGCACAGTCTATTTAGGAAGCCATTGATATTTGTGCTTTATGTTGTGATACAGAATCCATTTTTTTTATTTCCCATAACCACTCTATTCACAAATAGCTCCCTCTTTTCATGAGAAGCTAGGAAGTGCAAATATTCACATGCTAATTCCAGGTTTTGTGTGTGAGTTCATGGGAGTACTTGCTTTTCCGGTTTTGACACATGCCAATGTCCCATAGATGCCTATGAATAGTTGAATGGGATGGAAGGATTATTGTAGCCAATTCCTTGACTGTTGTGTCTGGATTCCCCTGAACAGCCGCTCTCAGCACATCATTATCCAGCTATGTTCTTCATCTGGCATATCTGTGAGGGATCCTGTTCCTCATCAGTTTCTGGAACCATCTTTGATATTTTCTAACATTTGGGGTGTTCTGATCATATATGATATTGATATTTTGTGTCATTGAATCACTCTGTCCTTGATTAAATTTGTTCAGCATAATATGCATTATGTGCTCTTCAAACATTGCCATTTCCTATGCACTTTAATGGTACAAGGAGTGCATGTACAACTGTTGGTCTTTGCTCACATTATATGAAGAGTATGCCATATGATATGTTTCCTTCAAACTACTTACCAGGTTAGTCTATTTCATCATCTGGTAGCCTGAGGGATCAGTTCTGTGGAACATACAAAAGATGACATTATTTATGGGATGATTATATAATGCATTTTTCTCTTTTATATAGAAATTTCAATAAAACCTAAATATTTGACTAAAAGAAGTGCTTATGTGCCTTGTTTTTTTCTATATATTTATATAACAGTAGTGTGAGCCAATTTATATGTTGATATTGAAATCATAAAATCAAAAATATGCAGCTTTTTTTATTCTTGCAAATGTTTTTTTTTGAGGGACTGACAGCAGTCCAATATGCTCAGTCCCTCAAAAAAAAAAAAAAAGTAATGTTCTGTTTGGAATAACTTGTATGTCGAAGGTAATCAAACGATTTGTACTGAAGAGGGACTGAGAGCAGTCCGAAAACATTTTGCAGGAATAAAAAAAAGTTGTGTAATATTCTTGCTTATAGTGCTGATATTTTTGACTTTATGGTTTTTGAGAAAGCAAGTTCTTAAGACTTATATATGATATTGAAATAATTGCTCTGCATTTATTGCACTATACATTGAATTTTAAATTCATTGCAATGTTAGAAATTACAGTATAACTATTCTAAATGATAAATGCAATTTCAATAGTACAATGTAATGGAAATCAGGAAACAAATTTTAAATATTAATTGATTTATTAATATTTAAAATTATATTTGATAAAAATTATAAACTGTATTGTATTATATTTTCTAATTTTTTTAGTCATTGATCAATTTAAAATAAAATGAATCATTTTATATATATATATATATTTTGTTTAAAATATTCTTTTTATTTATATTTTAAATATTGCATTACTTTCTAAAATTTTAGCTTCTTAAGGTCTTATTATTTTCATTCCTGAATAATAATTTCAAAACTGCTTGATAGTTTTTTAATCAAACAACATTTTATTTGATAAATCTTAAATTGTAATTTGCAACATTAAATTATCTGATGATCAATTTAATATAATTCATTATAATTTGAACTTTGTAATGAAAATAATGACAGTTTTTATGGAAAGTATAACTGTAGCTATTTTTGTACAAAATTTTACTGCAATGAGTCATTTGGTTAAGAGTTATTCAAAAGAAATTTAATAATATAAAAAGAAAAGCTTGTATAAGAGTAGTAGCATAAAAGTAAAAAAGGGAAAATTTTCAATGAAGATGTTATTTGAATAATAAAGTTTCAAATTAATCCTTCGCACAATAAGGAAATTAATATAATTATGTTAAATACATCAAGAAATTTATTAGTCATTGTTAACAAACTAATTTTGGATTGCAAAAATTTAAATATATAGGTTAGCACTAAAAATGCTATTAATTTTATGATGATGAAAAGGATGTTAAAAATATTTTCAATCAATTATTTAAAAATATTTTGTTATAAAAAAAATTAAGTAATTGAAAAAAAGTTAAATATAAAATTTGTTATAAAAACATAATAAAAAATATATCCAGCATTAAATTACTATTTGAAAACAAAATGTTCTATGAAATAAAAAAAAATGAAAATATATAATAGAATATAACACATATATCAGAAAAAATAAATTTTTATAAAAAATATCAATGATCAAACATGAAAAACTATATAAAAAATAAAAAAAAACACTTTTGGCATGAACTTGATTCATAATTAATATGAAAAACCAATTGATAGGAACATAATTTGTGTACTCTTAATGTTTTTTTAAAGCTGTATAAGGAGGAACAGAACATGATCTTATTGACTTTTCAGGCTGGCTACACACAGTTTTGTGACAGATGTTCTTTTCTTAGTTTTTATGCTTTACAAATGATTTTTTTTGTAAAATATTTCATATTTAAATTTTTCAAACTTTTATATTTTTCTTTTTTATTAGTTTTCAGAATGCTTTTTTAATAAGTCAACATTATAAATTTTTAAGTTAATGTTTTGAATAATACAATTTCACACTATTACAGAATATTTCAAATGACATTTCTTCATTTTATACTTGGCTACTGAAATGCAATGCAGTAATTGGCATATCAAATCTCATAAAATTATATTTAACTCTTTTGCTATTATTTATATAAGTAAATAAAAAATCCCATCTTGAAATTACTATATGATTTTTCTAATAAAATTAACTAAAAAGTGATATGGAATTTTATAAACAAATTAAATCTAGATGAGAGTATGTTTTTTATAAAAATAAATAAAATTGTGTGAATTCTATTGAAAATATTTTATGCATAATTGATAATATATACTGTAACTTTTACAATAGAAATGGATTATTTGAAGAAGATAAAAATTATTGAAATTGGATTTTATTATTATTATACTCGTACTGGAGGTTTCACTATATGATATTTTTGTTTTCATAAAGGAAATGTAATACAAATCAATCAGATATAATTGGAATGTTTTTATAATAATAATTTATCTTTATACAGTATACAATAATTTGCAACAGTGAATTAGGTTGATAAAATGAAAACTATAAATAAGATTTTAAAGTTAGTTTATTTATTGAGTTTAACTTATTAAAGATATTGATTTATATTTTAACAATTTATTTTTAATTTTTTATTGTTAAAACTAAATATATAAGATAATTATATGATACAAAATATTTTTTAGCTAAAAACAGTACTGTAGCATTTTACATTTTTATTTGATAGGAAGTTAATGCTGAGATATCTTTTGATATCATATATATTCAGTATTTAAAATTAAAATTCTCTTATCTGTATTATTTTTAATAAATTTATTTTTTAGAGAGAAATATTTTAAAATTTTTGAAACTAAACAAAAAGCATAGAATATACCAAAATAGTAGTATATTATAAATTGCTAGGTGATTTTAAGCACTTAATTTTATTGCTTTTTCAAAAGGATTGATATTTTTCTTTAAATTATTCATAGAGTTCTCAGAGATTTTGATTAATTGCAAACTACATAAAATGTATTACTGCTGTTATTTTTAATATTAAATATCAACCAAACTGTCAGAAGAAATCTGTCAAATGAATGATAACTACTGTTTTCCCTCTGCTAGCCTAGACTGTGAATCTATTGTATAAAGCTCGAAAAATTATCATGGAATGAGTGTACTAAAGATAGAACTGTTCTTTTTACCTTGTACTGTTATAGGTCATGGATATGTAAATAGAAGCAATAGTAACCAAGTTTTGCCAAAAAAATGATGTTTTAATCTGTTTCATTTCTTTATAAATATATAATAAAAATAAAATTAAATTATACTCTACTTATTTTTTAATACTTGTATTAATTATGAATATTTAAGATCTAATTTATTTTATACTAAAATCAAAATATTTTAATTAAAACTTAAGATTAATCATAATTATTATAATTAAAAATAATTATTACTAAATAAAATTATTGTATTGTTTTTGTTTTAATGATTCATATAATTACTTAATAAAAATTATAATTTGAACATCCTGTCATATTTTTAGTCTTTGTTTTTAGGTTTCTCGTCTGGTGATCCTTCATGAAGAAGCTGAAGATGGGAATGCTATGCCAGATCTGTCTCGTCCAGTTCTGGCTGTTAGTAAAGCGGTTACAAATCTTGTTAAGGTTTGTTCTAATATTTTATATTTTCCTTCTATTAATAAATATTCAAGAAGAATAAGAGGATTAAACCAATTTTGAAAATTTAATTTGGCTGATAAGAATTAATAAACACAATTCTTATATTTTTATGTGAAAATTAAAAAGTTACAAAGTTAGTATATTTCATTATTTTAAATTATATAAATATTTAAAAGTTAAACTGTTCAAAGGTTTAATAAAAAAAAAGCATTTATAAAGCTTGAAAAAAAAATTTATTTGAAAAAATTATGTATCATCAATAAAATAAGTCTTAAATCAAACGAAAAAATAAATCATCATTAAATATATCCATTTTATCAGATATTGGCACATTTTCTCAGCTATGTCTCATAAATCAGATACAAAGATCTAATTTTATTTGAATTATTATTTAGTTTTAATATAGTTGTACTATGACTACAGAAAACTTTCACATAAAAGCAAAATCTTTTCATAATTTCAGTTTTTTAATATTATAATCAATTTGTTGTTTTAATACTTACAATAAAAACAAATATAATTTTTATGTATTTTTATAATTATAAAGTGCATTAAATATTTATATTTAATGAAATTAAATTTTGGATGTGTTCATAAATTTTTCAGTATTAATTTATTAACATAAATATAAATTGAATTTTCATTACATAATCAATTTTCTAGATGAAAATTGTTTGACTAGGAATAAGAAATTAATAATTTATTAAAAAATAAAAAATTAAAGTTTTAAAGTAAAAGCAGAGTTAATATTTTTATATCACAATGGTACCTCATCTTAAAAGTATCTCAACTTATGAGTTTTTCGAGATATGAGCAGTCTCTTTTGCTTTGAGTTGCAAGCTAAAATCGGGTTATGAGCAGTGGCTTGCAACAAAGTAACTGCCATCTGGAGCGTAACATCAGCCCTGGGCAGCACTTTGCCCCTATGACAGATTTTTGTTAACCTCTTAATACTGCTATTTAAAATAAAAATTAATACAAAAAAAAAAATTAACAACAGCAAAATATATGTATTAATATTGTGTACTTCTCCAACAGATTAGAATTTTTTAGCACTTTTATGTTTCTAGAAAAAAAAAAATACAGATAAAAAATCATTAGGCCTAGCAGTGCTAAATCTTACACAAATTCTAGAGGGTTCTAGAATTCTAGGGATTAATAGTGTGTAAGAGATCTTTGTTAAGTACTGTAATAAAATTAATTTACAGAATTGTGATAAAATTTCACAATATTCTATTAAAGAGAGAAGTACCAACTCAGCTGTTATATTTCTAATACTGTATCTTCAAGTCATCTGATCTCAACAGCAAATGCTGTACATTATAACTAATAAAATCAGTTTTTTGTAGTACATTTTATTGTATTGTGTTTTTATACAGTATTCATTATTTATAAGCACATTTTTTCTTTTTAAAAACATATAACAAAAAATGCAGTGTTTTTGGGGGTCTGGAACAGATTAATGGCATTTCAGTTAATTTCAATGGGGAAAATTGATTCGACATATGAGTTATGAGCTCCATCACAGAATGAATTAAACTCATAAGTTGAGTTACCACTGTATTAAGATTTCAGATTGATAACTAAATTTTTTGAAATATTTGCTATAAATAACAAAAAATATAAATTGATATAATGGTTACAAAAACACTTTTTTGACCACTGTTAAAAGAATTAACCCAGTAATAATTGCATTATATCAATTTCATACAACTCTGAATATTTAAAAATAAGTTGATTACAAAATTTAAAAAAAATCTGGAAAAATTTCTACCTTGCTAAGTTTCTAATTGCCATTAGATGTACTGATACAATTATGCATTAATGCCATTGTTTTTTATTAATAAAAATGCTACATAATAATTTGATACTGCATGACAATTAATATTTTTTATGTTTATATACATGTTACTGGTTTCTAAAAATAATTTGTCTAATTTATATCATGTCATCCGCAATGTCAAGAGCACCAATTATTTTTGTGTTTTGTAGTAAAGCATTTGATTTTTACAATTTATCATTAATTTTTTATTTATTTTTTCACTTTTTAAAACCTAATTTAATTTATTTTACTTATATGTATGATTAAATTATCTTAGTCATATTTTTTCACTGGTTGGTGGTCAATGGGAAAAGTGTGTACCTGCTGTTGAGTTAATGCCATAAGTACTATATAATAAATGCAAAAAAAATTCTATGTAATATAGGGTTGTTCGGAAAGTAATTTTGTTTTTACATGAAAATGAATGATAGTTTTTTAAAGTATATAAATATTTTATTTAATTATATATTGATCATTTTGATCCAATACATTTTGCCATCTTTCTGGTAATAGCATGATTCCATTTTTGTAGAATTTCTGATTTCTGCTTGCAAAAAATTGAACCAAGTGATTTTTGATATCCTCATTTGTATTAAATGTTTTGCCATCTAAGGAGTTCTGTAAAGACCGTAACAAGTAATAATTGAAGATATCAGATCAGGGGCCTTATTCTCGAGTTATTCGAGTTGTACACGAACTCACATCCGTCTACTCCCTCGTGTGTTTTCAAC
>WUQG02008807.1:0-11975 GCA_011317285.2 Androctonus mauritanicus
CATCTCATTCGTATACCTCACCCCTATTCTTAGTCAGAACGGACGCGTCCATTTTTAGCTTCCAACTATGCACGTTCAAACTGACAGACTTTATAATCAATCAACTTCCGGTAAACTCAGCCCCTGCGAAGCAGGTGACAAACTTTTTGAAACGAACTGTACATAATAAGATCCTTCATCCCTTCATCTCTATCATTGTATCACTTATTTGTCTTTGATGTTTAATGTTATAAAAGTCTTTGTGCAAAATGGTACATTCTTTACATTTTGTTTTCTCTCTATCTTATATGTCAATTTCAATGAATTTTTTTACTTTTTTACATGTTTAGCTAGTTTCCTGTAAATTGGAGAGTTTATTAAGATGATGAAATCTCACAAATGATCTGAATTTTACATCTTATCTTAATTTTTCTTGACTTTAATTTATTATTAAATGAAATATCTTTTATATATATATATATATATATAGTTACAAAACATTATATAATTTTTCTTGAGGTCTCATAGATCTTATGAAAAATTGTCTATGCAGCCCTTTTAAGAAAAAATTTGGGACCCTTGGTTTAGAGAATACAGGATGATTATTTTGCAGCTGATTCTGGATATCAGTTATATGTTCTCATTGATTTGATTGTGTATGCTGGTTGATGTTTCACTTCTGTCAGTTATAACAAAATTTCCATTGTATGTTTTGATTGATTTTTTTATCATTTAAATTTATTAAATATTTTGTTGAAATTTAGAAATAACAAAAAATTTGAATATTTATTTGATATTTTCTACCAAACAAACACTTCAGTAAAAGCATATTGTTGAGAAACACAACTGGACATGACACAATTCTGTTCTGCTCCATCCAGTTTTTCTTTGCATTACATTGCAATATTTCAATGCTGTAAATCTGGTATTTTATCTAAGTGGTGTTATTTATTCCAATAGTGAGCTGGATTTGGAAAATTTTTTAAATTATAAAAGAAATTATCAATTTATTTCAATGTCATATTCTTCTAAACATTTGAAATTTTGAGAGTCAACATCAGTTTCGCATATTTATTGATTTTCAGATACTGAAATAGAAGAATCAGCTTATACATGGATTGGCTAATACATAAGTATATATGATATTTATTTTTTATAATTGCTAAATATTTTAGTAGATTTTAGGCACGATACTCCAAATTCCAGAAAAGCATTTTAATTAGTAAACTCCACATCCCAAGTATTCTGGATAAATAGTCCTGTTCAAAATCACAATCCTTAGTATTTTTAACAGCAGAAATAAAGAACAAAAAATTTTTTATTAACTGTAATATTTTCAGTTCTTACAAACCATCTTCAGAAAAGGCAATACAAAATAGAAAATTTTGTTTAAACATAAATGCATTTTCTTTTAGAATTACAGTACCAAATTTAAAACATAAAATTGAAAAAGTAATGTTTTATTTATGACGATGTGCCATCTAGAGGTCCTAGTTCATAGACTTATGACATCACATAATCTTAGAGAATAGTTATATATTTTTAATATAGAAACCAAAGAAAAGAATAGATTTAAAAATTAATTTTCTGTTCTTTTCTTGGATTTCTATATTAGAAATATATAAATATTATCTAAGATTATCTGATGCCATAAGCCTATGAACTATGTCCTCTAGATCATAGATTAAAATCACACATAGCCTTACTTAGTACTATTCAAAAGCTTTCATTTTCTCATTTACATATATTTTTACTTTTCTTATAAATGCATTTAATTAATTGAAATATTAGTGCAAATACCAATTTATTTTTGTATCATAATTATGTAAAACATTAGTTATTGTTACTTACCATATTAGGCTGGAATCTGCTTTAATGAAATTGATTTTTATTCACAAAGTTAAAATATTTGCTTAAGCTGATTTAGAGTAATTAAAGTTATATTCTCTAATTTTATTTACTTACTGATATAATTAAAACTGTTTATTTGTAGTAATCAGTTTTTCAGAAATTATTACTAAATCATTTTCATATTATCAGTTGTTTAAAATGAATAGAAGCATAAATTATCAATAAATAACACATTTATTAAATGAATTTTTATTGATGACTACAATTCTATATTGATAAGTATTGAATTCTGTATTAATATAAAATATTCTATAGTTATTTTATACCAAATTTAGTTTCTATATATTTTAAGCAAATGATGATAAATAACATGTGCTAAAAAAAAGAGATTTGCAATTAAATTAAATGAATATTTTTTCCTGGCATAATTTCTATAAACAATTTTATTTTAGTATGTTGAATAATAATAATAGAGATAAGATTTTTGACTAGGTAATTTTCTATGGAATTGTTGAAATAATATAATATAATAATTAAATAATGTTCAATTATATCAATACAAATTACTTTTTGTAATTATTATTGTATTTAACTGTGCTTTACAGGCGTACAAAGTATTTCCATTTTTACAAACCAAGTATTTTTCTTAAAAGCTACAGAAGATAGAGAAAATTATATAATATATGTCCTATTAGCTTCTATTTCAAATTTTTTCAATACTTCTATTTGTGCCAAAAACTTTTTCTAATTGGAAAAGTATAGTTTTTGGGGAATCTAATTTTATTTTACTCTTGTTTTTCATGATATTTTTATGTTATAGAGAGCTGAAACAAATGAATACTTCAGAATGGCAAGTCTTGAGTGAATTAAGGAATTCAACATCCATCATCTGGAGGCATGAACAGTATATACAGAATGCTTAGATGCATTCCTATCAGTCAAAGATGTTAATCAAGAGGAGCACCTCTCTGCTATGTATTTTCCTTACATAAGCTGAAACACACTTATAAAGTGTTTAAGACAGCAAAAAATGTCAAATTGACAAGGGAGAATTTGAATACTATAGATATATTCAGGTATAAAAATAACAGTTTTGAAATAAATAAATTATATATAATACACAATATTTCTATGGATCATGCATTCTTTTGAAAAATAAGGAAATAAAAAAAACTTATTCAGGAAAAAGATCAGGGCCATACTCAGTGGTTTAGCCCTTCAAAGATGGAGTCGAGAAGATAGTAAGGGATAGAGGAGATGGATGAGAGGTTAAAAGTAGAAAAAATGAGACCCATAGAAGCTAATTAAAAAATAAAATTCCTAATATTTGCTTTTTGCAATATGCTGTAGATCAAACAGAGTCTGTAGAAGAAACTGTTCACATCACTCTAGTCTGTTTTGTATTGAGGTCAACACTGGCACCAATACAAAAGTGACAGTAAATGCTAGTAATTATGACTGATGGAAACTTTACTGTTAAACTTATCGTAGAACAAAGTGCAATCAAAGGCCAGTAATATTCGATAAAGCATTAATATCAGAGGAACTTACACTAACTTAACCTATGTTATTAGAAGAGTAATAAAACAAATTCCATAACATCAGTGTTATAACTGAATGTCATGGAAACTAACCTAGCTTAACCTAATAACAAGATAAAAACACAGCCAAATTAAACTATCTTGTCTTAATAAAATAATAAAAACAGAGTAATCTATCTTATCTCTATCTTATAATAATTCTGATTTAGTTAATCTATCTACAAATTCCTAGTCTTAACTGTACATAGAAATAGGAAAAACTACAAAATACATGTCTTACTAGTTTTTCACTTGAAATTAAATTCATAACAAAAATGTTTTCTGTATGTTGGTTTACAGAAATATGCTAGAATTTCATTTTTGGTTTTTTAATGTTTTCAAGTCTGTTGATATGTAGAGACATCATGAAAGTGGAATAACAAACAATAAAAAAAGATTAAAAAAATTTTAATTCTGATTTAATTAGTGCAGCTATTGCAGATTGGTTTTTTATTTTGCATTTATTGGTTGAAAATTTAGGAATCATTATTAGAGAATAATGATTCCTAAATTTTTTGATTGCCAACATTTTTTTAAATTTGTTTTTATGCAAGATAATTTGAATGGATTCTATTAGTAGAGCTTTAATCATTTTTTATCCAATCTTCTTCTGGTTTTAGGATGAGATAATTTTATTTTTGAAATTTTAAATGAAAAATAAATTTTTCATATAATGAGCTTTAAAATTCATAAAACCGAAAAAATATTGTCAATAATACAAAAATATTGATTAATTCTATTAAATTAAACAATATTGTTTCTTATTTATTCATTTTTTGCTTTATTTTTACCAATCATTACATAAAAGCAAGTAAATCCAAATGTAAACAACCTCACACTATTTAAAGGGGCATGACACTTTTATTATTTTATGCAACCAATCATTTCCAAGGAAATTGTATCAAGCCTACTCTATTGCACTGCATGTGGTATTGGGTGTAGTGAGTCAGCAAGACATCTGCAGTCCAATTAGAGCAAAGTAAAGAATATTATAGCTGTTTATGCATGAGCAGAGATGATTTTTATATATGTTGGGTTTTTTGATATAAATTCAAAAATTTATAAAAAATTAAAATAAAAATTCTTTATATGAAGAAAAAACATACCAATAAATATATTTTATTAATAAAAATGACAATATTTGAATAAATATATGTTACTTTTCAATTAATTATACAACATAATTAATAAAAATTTGCATAATTCTTTGTTTTTTATTGATAATTTTTAAAAATATGGTCCAATTTTCTCCTTCATAGTTTCTTTTATTTAGAAAGCTTGCTGTTATCAAAAATAACAAATATTTTGTTGGATGGTTAAGATTTCATATAAAAAATTTTGTATTTTCTTCAATCTCATATAAGGAATGAAAAATTGCAAAAAGTATGAAATTAGAAAAAAATGTTCACATCACTATTCAAATGTCAGGTCACTCTTATTCGAATGAAAAACATAATAAATGATAAAAATTTCAAAAGATTTCAATGAAATTAAGTGAGATTTCATAATATGAATTTTTTGCATATTAATTAGGCTTCGTTTTTAATATCTGCTGAGTCCAAGAGGTTAAATGGGAAAGTAAAAATTCTTGAGAAATCTAATTTTTTCCTTTTCTTATGATATTTTAATATTTGATGCTTTTTTCTATAACTGATATTTTAAAAGCTATTTACCAATAATAATAAAACTTACATTTCAAACAATGCAAGCTTTCTTTTAGTTTTTCATGGAATCAGCTCTCCATATTCCTTTTTTTATTTTCTACTTTACATACAGTTTTACTACTGATATATAGACAGTGTTTTCATAATGCATATAGACACAAGCTCAATCTTTTTCAGGCAGAAATGTTTAATAAATTCTTGGATATCAAATTAACTGGAGCATTTTCAGCTTTAGTAAGCCCTTGTCAGCAGTTAGTAAACTTAAAATGTAACAAGCTCAAAGGACTATGAACTTACATTCAAATTGTTTAAATTAAAATTAAATTACATTATGTAATTGTACAATTGTTAGCATTGATAGCAGCTATTTAATTATATAATGTAATTTAAGTTTAAATAATTTGAATGTAAGTTCATATTCCTTTGAGCTTGTTTCATTTTAAGTATACTAACTACTGACAGTCACTTACTGAAGTCGAAAACACTCCAGTTAATTTTGTATCTAAGTATTTATTAAACATTTCTGCCTAAAAAAAAGACTGAGCTTGTGCCTATATATATATAAGCAAAGGTAGAAAGTGATGTCCGTGATCTTCATAATGGTTTCTACTGAGGAAGCTTAGATCTGTTCTTTGAAATCATTAAAAAACTATCCAAAAATATTAATTAAATCATCAAATTATTACAGTTTTATTCCATAAATCTGGAATCCTTGAAAAATTTACTTAGGATTCAATCTTATATTTTTCAGATGGAGAGTTAACATTTTTATATCAGCTTTTAATCTGGATTGTCATGTGGAAAAATATTAATTCTTCCCTTCAATATTCTAGAATACAATCATTGCCATTGTTGCTGAATATTTCATAAAATATTAATTATAGAAAAATTTCTGTATACGATTATATCATGAAAACACTAAATTAACAACCTTTTAATTTAAAAGAAAATATTCTGGAACTTTTTTAACAAAAAAAGTTCTAGAATATGTTGTGCAAGCAGATGCACAAAAAAAATTTTTGTCATGTATTTTAGATTGAAATGAAAAGTAATAGAGACATACTTTTCAGTTTTTTATCTTTCTCCCATGATCTTTAAGAAATGTGTGATCCATAAAAATGTTGTGTATTATCTATAATTTATTTATTTCAAAATTATTGTTTTTATTTCTGAATATCTCTAAAAATATCATAGCAATGAAAGGCCAACAGTAAATATAAAAATAAAACAGAATTAGATTCCCAAGAAAGAATACTTTCCTATTTAGAGAAACATAGTTTTCATATGTGTTGACAAGCACAGATATAGGAAAAGGTTTTTATCATTAATATTAATGTAATTTGAAATAAAAAATTGATAGGACATATATTTTGGAAAGTTTTTCTATAGTTTTTGAAAAATGCTTGGACCATAGAAACATGGATACTCTGTATACACATAGTATAATTTGTGTGTAGGTATTAAATCAGATATACTTATAATATTTTATTGTAATAAATATAACTTGTTTCACTTCTGATATTAGCATCCATGTATTCTTCATTTTCTATTACCTTCATAAAACATTATTTATATTTTGTGACTCATTCTTGCAGTCACAAAATATCATTTTCTGCCAATCATCTAGCACTGTGATTATAATCCATAAAAAACAATACAAAAAATGGTTATATTGCTAGAAGTCTAAAAAATAACACAGAATTATAAAAATAAAATAAGCATTGCAATATAATACTGTATTATAAATAATAAAAGATAAATTACATTTAACTCAATGTATTTTGCAATATATATTATTTTTAAATCAAAAAAGATAAATGAAGATAATATCACAACATAAATAATGGTACATAATAATATATGTACCATTATTTATGTTGTAAATGAACTGTGGAATATTAAAATGTCAACTGTTGAATTACAAATAAAATATTTGTCTGTGCTTTGATCAGTTATGATTATAAACAAATGCATGTATAATTTTATTTTGTTAAAACTTTACAGGTATCCCTTGTTTCTTAAAGATAATATATTTCTTGAAAACCTACTATTTATTAAATGAAAATTTATAATACTAAAACTTGTTAATTCAGATATAAAAATTTTCAGTCTGTCTTGATCGAGAATGCTGCTATATTTTACTTATATACGTTAAAATGTTTTGTAGATTTGTGTCATTTTTATAGCAGTATGTGTTAAGTATAGACATTTATTGTAATTTGTTCATATATCTGCTGTAAATGCAATATAATAAAGACTATTGAAGATGACTATTACCATCATTGATATAGATTGGTAGTAAAATAGAAAAAGTAATTCCTTCATGAAATATTTCAAATGGAAACAACTCTCCATATAATGATACAGTATATTTGCTGATCCTACCACATATACAACCTGATAAGAATATAGTTTAGCTTGGTTCAGACTCCTTGTTTAACCAACATTTCAGCTTATCCAGTCC
The DNA here is from genome assembly GCA_011317285.2 of Androctonus mauritanicus. Lineage (NCBI taxonomy): Eukaryota > Metazoa > Arthropoda > Arachnida > Scorpiones > Buthidae > Androctonus > Androctonus mauritanicus. Next base: position 7,539 of record WUQG02008807.1, read on the forward strand.
TCTCTTTTCTTCATTTGTTATAGATTTAATTATCAAGGTTTCAGTTTTTTAAATTATGAAATTTTTGTTAAATATTTAATTTAAATTTATCTGTAATTCATAAAAAATTTTATTTTTGATAAAATTATTCATAAAAAAAAAATGAGTTTTGGAAGTTAGGTTTTAAAATAATATGAAAATTTATATGTGCAGATAGTCTTCAACTTATGACAACAGTGTCATCAATAAATTCTGTGATTGGTCAATTGTTTCTACATCTGGTTATTGTATTTTTGTTTTGTTAGGTTTGTTACATTATAATAAACCCTAACAAACAAAAAATATGTAAGAATAAATATTGGTCATTGGCAATCCATAAATTTTGAACATTTCTGACTTATAACAGTTCTAACTTACAATGAGAGTGTTTAAACCAAATCCTATTATAAGTCAAGGACTACCTGCAATCTATATAAAACACATTTATTATGGCTTTTATTAAGATAATTATTAAAAACTAATAGATCGAAAATAATTGATTTTTGACGTTTAAAGAATTAAGCTAAATTGTTAAATTAAACTTATTGCTTTGTAACACAATGAGAAATGCTAACATAAAGCAAATTTTCATATGAATAGAATATTTTTTTTTGTAATTCTATACATTGCATTCATTTAAAATAATATGTTTTTATTGTTTCATATCTTTAAATATCATTAATTTAGTTGTAAAAGTTTTTAGAAAAGATAATAGTTAGAATGACAAATACATCCATTAGATAGTTAATTTTTTCATATCTTAAGTCAGATTTATACATAAATAAATTTGATATAAAAATATATTTTTATCATTGAAGAGAGATTAAGCAAGAATAAAAATAATTATTTCAAACAAATTATAGCAGATTAATGATTTATAATAAAATAGTTTCTTCATAAAAACAAAAATTATCTTCATGAATAAAAACAAATATAGATTTGTATAATTCATTAAAGCAAAAATTTACAAAACAAGGGATACTTGTATTACTGATTTTTCAGGATAAAGAAATATAAATACTTTTTAACATAAATTTGTTAAATTTGATGATAATTCTTGTTAAAATAAATTATATTTAAATTATAATATAAATTGTAAATTTAAACCTATAATATCAATGTGTAGATTGAGTTTATAAGATTATATATTCAGTTTATAACATTAGTTTTTAGGGAGTTGCAATTCATTATTTATTATTATAATTGCAACTTCCAGGAATTAATAAGTACAGTACAACTCCAATTATCCGAACTCTGACTATCCGAATCGCTTTCAGAATTTAAGAAAAAATTAAGACGGAAACGTACTGCGATTCGCAAAATAATGATTCTGTTACGTTCACTATTGTCCCCTCTGTGGATGAAGACAGTCAAACAGCTTATTTTGACAGAGATATTTAGCAAGCAATGACTTTCATCACTTGTAAGTACTGCACAGTACGCTATATAACATGTATGTAAAAGTGTTGCCTTTTCATTTTAATTAATTAAAACTTCTTTTTCTTTAAAAATAGTTTTTTCTCCCATTTTCAACATACAGTAGATAATTACTGTAATTAAAATACGTAGATCCTTTTTTTCAAAATAAAATCCAATTATCCGAATTTTTGATTATCCGAATGGGGTCCGATCCCATTTGATTCGGATAATTGGAGTTGTACTGTATTTTTAATGTAACACCTTTACACACAGTACTATATAACATATTTTGATTTATGTAAGTCAGGGACTGCCTGTAGATAATTTTACTAGTTTAATATAATTTTTTTTTTTTAAGTGATAAAAAAAAATTTTTTAGAGGGAACAGTGTTTCTTAATATGAAAAATATTTCTATAAACTTTATCGTTTGTATTCTGTTACTACTAAGGTACGTGTAATAGTGCTTAAAATATAAAATTCTTTTGATTTTAATGATTTCATGCTTTAAAAAGTATTTGTTTGTAAACTTCCTTCTTTATTTAGTTATGTTGAATACATAATACAATAGAAGGAAAATTATATTGTTAATTTTAGTATCTAATGATATATAAATTTTTAAAATTAAAATTTATCTTGTATTTTACGAAATTGTTATATTTGATAAAATATAAAATGTTGGCTTGAATAATTTTATCAATCCAACATTTTAAAATAATACTCTCTCCCTAAATGTTGTTTTTGTTTGAATAATCCACAAATATTAATTTTGAGGAATTTTGAAAATATTTAGATTGGAATAACTACTTTATAATGTAAGTCATGCAGCTGCAGATGATCCTCTAATTATAAACATAATTCTTTACTCAGATTTATAAGTCAATTTAATGGTTTTAATTTATAAATCAAATTTGAATATTTCATCAAATGAATTTTTGGAATATCATCAAATTCATTAATTAATCATAATGGACAATGATCTTATCATTGTATTCAATCTTTAGTTCCAACATTACATCTAGTGTTGGAACTAAATCTTGAAACTTTACATCTTGAAAAAATATATACAAGATTGACTAAGAAATCAAGAAATTGTATTTCCTACAATACATTAAAATTTTTTAACTAAGCAAAATAAATCAGAAAAGTAATATGCTGTTAAAAATTTATTTATATAATATAGATATAGTATTATTCATTTTTTTTTTTTTTGTAACTTTGATCTTATTCTAATATACTAAAAACAAGTGGAAGAATTTTGCATATTTCAGAGTATTCAATTATTGATTATTTGAAATAAATGAAAGAATATATTAGAAAAGGAAATAGTGTGTTAATTTTGAATGATATTGAATTAATAAATTTAATCAATAATATCTTTTCTTTATCAATTTAATAAAAAAAATTGGTTCAGTGCTTGTGCTTATGTTAGTTTTTATTTGAAAAATAACAGCATTCTTGAAACTAATAAAGTATTATAAATGATGAAAATATAAATTATTCTATAGAAAGCAGTACAAGCTATTCTGATAGGAATAATGTTGATAATGAAATATAGTCTGAAATGTTATCCCTTTAAGGTTGTTAAACTATTCAATAATAAAATCTTTTTTACAGTTTCATTGGAATAAATATTTATTATATAGCATATTTATTAAATATAATTGAGTTATGTGTATTTACTGCTCTATATGGTAGATAATCTTACTCTTAATTACTACAAGCACTAACGAGTTCTATTCTGTTAGAACTGACAATGGCGTGAAAGCCAAAAGTGCTCCTGTAATAAAAAATGTTTTGTGAAATTATTTTGGTCTGCTTGTTAGTGCTTGTGGTAATTAAGACTTTAAGATTAAATATAATTGTTTTGCTCATATGAATCTATGAAATATTATTTATGAATTTAACTGTTATTTAAATTATCTATTTTTTTACTTTATGCATAATCTGTATAAAAATATATGATTGAAATATATTCATAATTATCTCTTATTACCTTACCATATTCTATCTTTTCATTTTTATTCTATTTTTAAATGAAAATTCAATATCTTTTCAACTTTTACCTTGCATCAACTAGCAAAATAAAATTCTGAAAATAATAATCTTTACTGGTGTTGAACTGGATTTTTAAAACACACAAGTTAATACGACAAAAAAATTAAAATTTTCAAAAATTAATATTGATATTCTAAGTTGAAAAATTGATTTTGAATCTTCTTTATTGAGTATCCTAAAAGTTAAAATACACACAATTATTAAGTGGAAATTTCAAAAGTTGAATTTCATCAGTTTTAAATGGATACATATTAATTGTATTACAATATTGATTTTAATGATGATATCCTCTTCCTAAATTTCAATAAAAATCAATTAGTTCAAAAGGATTTCTCCTTAACTTTTGAAGTTTGAATTCCACTGTTTTTATAAAATTGAAGATGATATCTGTAGAATATGCACATTTTACTCTTTAAGGTGAGCTATGAAATAAGTTAACTATAATCTGGGATTGTAATGTAAAGATTCTATTGTCATCATATAAATATTTTTATTTTCAAAAAATTTCAAATGTATGATGATAAAATCATTTTGCTTCTCCATACTTTGTAGTTCTAAATATAAGCATAATTTAAAATTTAATCATATTCATAAAAGGATACTCAAATTCATCAATAATGAAATAAATAATGAAATTGATGAAAATATTTAGAGTTCAGATATCTGCTAATCATTTTATCCAATTTGAACTGATTCTCTGTATAGTAAAATTCCTGTTCTATGATTTTTATATAATGAAAATGGCAAATTTACTTAGAAAATATATTGAGAAATTTTCATCAAATTGAAAACTAAATTAAAGTATTAAAGCAGTGTTTTTCAACCGGGGTGCCACAGCGCTATGATTGGGGTATCACAAAGTTTATTCATTTTCTTGGAAATTTACTTATACCCTTTTCAAAGAAAGAAGAACTTTCAAGGCTAAATTCGATGATCGACGAGTC
>WUQG02008818.1:0-11975 GCA_011317285.2 Androctonus mauritanicus
CTTATTCATAATTTTCTCAACGCAAATCTTCAAACAATCTTCAAACTTTCTTAAAAAAAAAAAAAAACGTAAAATATTATTGTTCTTGCACTCGAAAAATTTCCTTTACACGCAAATCTCGCTTCTTCAATAATTCACAATTCGACTTCTACAAGCGACGACGTCAAATCGTCGGAAGAAAATTTATAACTTTTATTTTTCTCTCCTTTTTCCATACATTTTTCTCTTTTTAATCAAAACGAGATCGGCGTAAGAGTACGTAAAAATTTGTTTACGATGTAACGTGATTCCGCGTTTTCTCTCTCCTCGTAAATAGACGCGAGATCACTTTCACCGGATCGCAAAAACGATAACGTATTTATTTTTGTCGCTCCAAAAAAAAAAAAAATCGTCGCATCAGGAAGCGATTTTTCTGTACCGGTTTTTTTCTTTATTCGATTAAAATTTTGATATAATGCTGAACGCCCGTTTAATCGCATTAATTATCCGTATAATAATCTTGTTAACACTTTCCATGCAAAATGGCGGCATTGCGTAATCCGTCAACTCGAAAACCAACAAAAAAAAACATTTACAATAAAACCGTATTTACACTCGAATGCGCTCTCGACTCAACGACACTCGCAATTATTATCGAAAAAATTATAAACGAACACTCACGTTGATACTTACTTCTTTATTTTGAAAAATGAAAAAAAAAAAAAGATTTTGCTGCTCCTCTTTGTGCCGGCATGCTTGGGACAATTTTCGATTCAAGGGCCGAGCGATGGGAACAGGCGAGCCCAAGGTCTCAAGTACAGCCAAGAAAAGGGCCTCGAGTTCACGGATATTAGGGGTAAGAATGTGTTTTTTTCTTTCTTTTTTTTCCATATGTCACATGGAGATGTATCACCGGAGAAAAATAATGATTATGGGCAGTTTTTTTCGCAATGCTAATACGATAATTGCGAGTAATTTGGGATTTTATGGTCTCTGGCTTGAAAGAAATGGCTGTTTTGTAACGATGGGACATAAAGTTTTGGTTTTCATCGTCGTTACAATCAATAAAGGAGATTTTTTAATAAATTTAATTTGACGGGGAAATTTTGATTGTTTTTACGACTGTTGTCAGAATGAATTATTTACGAAATTGTGTTTGTTTTTTTTTTTTTTTAGGATTCTGTCAGAATGAACTTTGATGGAGATTTTATGTAAAATGCTTCCGAAATATTTTGTTTGAAAGAAAGTTCTTTCAAAATTTTCTACCAGACGAAAAACTTTGAAAGAGTTTTCTTCTGAAAAGTAGAATTTCCTACCAAAAGAGAAATTTTGGAAGAATTTTCTACCTAAAATTTTTACGGTGTAATTCTTGTTAATTTGCAAAGTTCAAAGAAATCTGTGTCATTTGTGAATTTGAGATAAATTGACAATCAATAGTAAAACGTGTTTTTCTGCTTTTTAAATATTTTAAAGTCCTTTCGTGCAACAACATACCTAAAAAATACCTGGGAGTTTTCCAGTTGATGTAAATAAAGCCCCGGCGAGCGAACGAGCGCGTGTACGATTTTTGGTGCCTGTTTTTTGGGCGAGACACCGCCTTTGCTCATTATATCATTGGGGGGATCATCAAAGCAACTCGCAAGAATAGGGTTGAATGAGTCTTCATCGTCTGTCAGCTCGCCAGTTAGCTCCTCCATATCTGAATCTATACCATCGTAATCATGTCGCTCTGTTTCATTATTGTCAAAATCTTTGGCTCTTTCTGCCCTGTTTTCCTCATTTGCCTCGTCCTCTAAAAAATGTTGAGCAATTGTTAACGATTCAGTTTTCGATATAAAATTTTCAAATCCAGGTCTGGATATGTAAATTTTAGATGAACTTTTTATTATAATTATTAGATTAAATTGTTCTGACATGAAACATGTCTATAAGGAGGTCTGACTTAAAAAATATGGCACTAGGAGAGGGTCAAATTTGGGCAGGGAGGCGGGGGAAGTCGAAAACCTGGTTTCGGGGTGAAAGGCGACAAGGGGTGCGTGTCTCGTTTCATCCATCAAAACGTAACAGCAATTTCTTCAACCCTTTTTAGGCTCACAAAAGTATTGAAGGGATGTAAATGCAAAATTTCTTGTGATCAAGGTATGGGTAGGATTTGGTTTTTGGTAATATAAAGAAATAATGTAATAGTTTGAGCGTTACATGGACTACAATATTTTAAACGAGGTGCAGAAAAAAGTTGAAAAAGGCTGGAAAATTTTTTGAATTCTTTGAATTTTTTTTTCTTTTTGTTGAAGATAAGGTACCATAGGGTTTTAATGACTCCAAAATATGATGTGATGTTAGTTTGAGCTCCATAGATAGACCACAAGATTCAAACCGGGGTGCGGAAAGGGGTTTTCAAGGATTGAAAAATTGATACTGCTGGGGCTATTATCAGAGACGAGGTCTATACCGATGTGACACCCAATATTAGAGGCAAAAAAATTTCATTAGAAATGCGTTACCGGGGGGGGGGTGCAGTAAACGTAAAAAAATTGCGTGACGTATTTTGTGGATGGACCCTTTACTAGTATCATCCAGACTAAAGAAAAGCTCTGATAAATTGATGAAACGTTTTGGTGGATGAAATGACGATGCACGCCCCTTGTCGCCCCTGCAGACAGAGAAGGATTGCAGATGCAAAGTCACTTCAAAAATTGAAAATTCAGGGATTTTCACTTCTAAGAACATTATAACCTGTGGATTTGGTGGAAAAATAAAGCTATAGGAAACTCATGTCACGCTTGGGCACAAATAAGTTGGAAAAATCCCACAGTTTTTGCATAATAACCAGAAATTTTATGTTGATGATCTGAAAAAAACTGGGATAGCTGTAGAAAATTCCGAGGGGATCAGTTCTAAATTATTTCAATAAGTACTCACCTAAATCAATAATTTGAAAAACAGGGTCAGAATCAGGCTCAGCCATTTCTTCCAAGAAAAAAGGTACTGACCAGCGTTGAGCTGGGTCATCATGAGTAACTCCAGCCATGGCGTTTTTGATCCTTTCGTCCCGAACTAAATTGCTGGATTTAGATTTGGTGTTGACTCTTAAATCACCCCTGGCTCTGTCAAGTTTTGCTAAGGCTTCATCTTTTATTTTAATCAACGATTCTGAAATATAAATTATTTTATTTACCATCATTAATTTATTTATGAAATATCTATGAGACCAATATATTTTTCAGTTGATCAAGCTTATTTGATACAATAGCATAGAATCTTATCAAAAAATATGAAAAAAAGGAAACAAAAACATTTTTAACGAGCATTGGAAATTGAAATACACTTTTGAACGAATACTTCGTATTAAAGTTTTGATACGGAAAAAAAATTTTTTAATCATTTATGGTATATTCAATATTAATTTTTTCAGCAACACATTCTTTTACGTATATTACAACATTTTAACTTTTGATATACGAGAACAATAAAAAATGTCGTTATTTAGCAATAATAACTCCGATTCAATATTATTTTAAAAATATATAGATTAAATACAATTAATAAAAAATGATTTTAATAAAAACATAGTTTTCCGGTCCAGGGTCGAAAATTTAATATGCTTCTTAGGCAAAAACTGATTTAAAAAAGAATGTCTTCACATCCGACTGAACAATTAATCAATTGTTGGAAATCTACCTTTTTAAGATCTAGTTTACCGGGGAAAGACATGAAATTCGTGATTAACAACCTCGAAAACCTACCAAATAGACTTTTTTGGCCATGAAAAGTTACTCAAAAAATTTTACTAAAGGTTTACGAAGTTACTGAAAGGGGTAGTTTTTGGTTGTATCTTGTTGATTTGTGAACAAAAGGGTGATTTTAAAGAAGATTTCAAGCTTGTAAAATGATCCAAAGACTCAAGCGAACTCTGCAAAAAAATTTTCAATTTTATGTTTTCCAAATAAAATTACTCACTCACAAAGCATCGCATTGTTTGTGGTAATTTTTTCCTCACTCTTTATCAAAAAATATTGTCCATTATATGTATTTCAAACAGTCACAAAACATAGAAAAGGGATTTATTTTAGAAAAAAGACAAAAATCAGGGTCTCATTTTCGGTAATGAAGCTTAATTCCTAGGGAAAAATAGCAAAACATGATAATCCATGACAAGAAGATCACTGTAAAGTCTGATGAGTCTTATAAAAATCATAAAACAAGCTAAATTTGGCAAATAAAAAACCTTTGATGTCACATCTGCGTGTATGTTTATCAGAATTCATAGAACCAAAAGAATAATTCTTACCCACAAAATGTTTTACATCCGGTTTTGATCCCATAAGTTCATTCAGGCTTCGGTGGTATCGCTCAATGTGGTTATTCGTGCGCCTCAGCGCTTTAAGCACGCTAAAATTAATAGGTTTGACGATTTGGATCCACTCTTTGCGGTAGTATGCAAAAAACTTGGCCCACTTGTTCGTTGTTTTCGCTTTCTCTCCCAATTCAAACGCCAATTTCTCAATATATTCCAGCCCTTCAATCACTCGGTCCGGTGGAAGATAGGCTAAAGCTATCATTTTCTTTAGAACTGAATAACCTTCTGGATTCACTTTTTTATTGTCGAAAGGAGCACACAAATGCAGAGCTTTTGCCTTTCTCATAATAGACTAAAAAAAATTAAAAGTAGTTACGTTTATGATGAGACAAATTTGGAAGAAATTATCAAAGAATCGATGGTGATATTTTACAATTAATTTTTTTTTCGAAATTACCTGACTGTAATGAAAATGGCACCCAAGTACCTTAATATTCTTGAAACTTTCTTTCAACGCCCGACGAAGGCCTTTCTCGTAATCAGTGATGGCTACTTTGGGAGAAAATTGCGGAAAAAGCTCTTTCATTTCTTTTAAGACAGCTTTATAGGCCTTGATAGTTCTCTTCGTCATTAGAATCCATGCTATTGGGACGGCCTACGATATTAAAATTGAATTTATAGTATACTATGTAAACATGAAAAAAATATTCGGCAGTATAGCTGTTATGAATAATATTCTTTTACATTTTACTTTTTACAATCATACATTGTTTTCGGTTCATTAATGAAGCAGCTGAGGTGGTCTATAAAAGATCTAAAGGCGATAAAAAGAGGTCTTTTAAACTAGCTAGTCATCTCTGACGCTTGAAAAAAACTATTTTCACCATTTTTCGCAGTTTTTCGCGCTTTTCCGAAACTCTATGGTAAGCCGAAAAAAGCGGAATAACAAATTGGCTTGCTGATGAGACTGATAAAAAAGTCATGCTGAAAGTTTTTCTAAAAAAGTTTTTCTAAAAAGTTTTTCCAAAAATAGCGACATTTTTCATTTTCAAACCTTCTGTCAAGTTTTTTCAACTTATTTTTGCTTCTTGGAGAACACTTTTTGAAAAGCGAACTGGAAAATCATGTGAGCGTCTTCAAAATTTACATACATAATGTATTTAAATTTCTCACGCAATCAAAATTTTGTTAAGATTATCGGTCTTTTTGTGCGAAAAAATCTTCATGACTTAGTTGCAATTTTTTGATGACGTTAATCTAATAATATTACAAGACATTCTAATCCAACAACGTTATTTTTTTGAAATATTTGGAATAATATTATAAGGTTCAAATATATCACATTAAAAAAGAAATAGCTGGAAAATTTCTATTTATTGTAATAATTATCTAACGTTATTTCAAGTAAACTTTAAGGATTCTTCAAAGAATTTGTACTATGATTATTGCAACTCACGGTATTGTGTTTCATCCCCATTATTGTAAAAAACTGACCAACGTTTTTAATTTTTGGTCGAGCCTGGAAGGTGCCGTCCCAAAAAGTTTCATTTTCAGTAAACTGACCCATCAACTCGTTATCCCACATCAAATAATGATAGGTCTTAGACGATGACTTAATCAGCTTCCCCTGCAGCGAACGCTTCAATCCGTCAGCACCAACGTAAGAGAGATCCTCAGGATGGCTTTCAAAATGTTGCGCAAAATGCCATATGCTTTTATAGCTACATGCCAATGTTGACGGCATGTTGGACCGTTTCTGCAATCTGATTCGCTGTAGAGTCGGCTGAATTTGTGGGAAGGACACAAGATGTCGAAATTTCCGGTGCCTGTAATGCCGAAGAATCATCGTTGTGTAAGTCACTTCTTAAACGTAACTAATTAGTTACATCAGTTCACAGTTAATTAGCTAAACTTTTTAACCAACTTCATATTTTTAATTTCTTATTATGTTCTCAAAATGATTTTTCTTTTCAATTTTTATGTTATTGGAAATTCCAATTTTGCGCAAAACCGTGGACGTAAAAAATAAAAAGTTTTTTCCTTTTATTTAGCATTTATATGCGAAACTTTCCATTCCCACCCAGAAAAATTTGACCCTCGTTTTTTCTTATATAGAATTGGTCGCCTCATGCAAAAATAACTTTTCATCATCGTAAATAAGAGTTTCACATGATTTTTTAAGCTTCGAAAACTTCACGAGGTGATTTTTGTCATTAAATGTTTTTTCTCAAAATTGTTTCTCAATTAATTGAGTTTTTTAATCTATCACTCAACCATTAAGTCAACGTAGCGTAAAGTGAGATGTGTGTGATGAATCACAATGAAATCTCTTGCTCATGCAAAGATGTAATTTCTTAGAAATATTGTAAAAAATTAAAGAATTTCTCCTTAGGCTGAAAATCATAATCTTTGTCGCGTGCCAAATAACTCTGTCTACTAGCAACAGTCCATTATTCTATTTGTTATTTAAAATTTTGAAGCAATTTTGGAAATTTCAAGAATGGTTGCCGCAGCTTGAAATATGAAAGAAAAAGTTGAACTCTGTGTAACATTTATGTATTACAAAAAGATGAGAATCATTTCTAAAAGAAGAACTGGTGTTTCCGTGATACTCAAAAAGTTTTTCAGATCCTGACTTGCGTTGCTCTGACGTAAAGCAGGATTAACCAGATAAGCGTATAAGATGAAGATATTTTAAAAAATGTATGAGTAAAATTCATCATGAAATAACTTGCAAGTAAGTTTAATTCTAAAGTGTTTAAAATTTGGTAGCCAAATTGGAAATCAGTTTTCAAAAATATACATTCTCGATTCATACTCTGAATTTTACGGTATTTCCATTATTCCCAAAAAGTCAATAGGCGAGTATTTTTTATTTATAAGAAGTAGGAACTCACTTGTAGGACATATCAGTGAATACTCTGTTTCTCATATGATCTTTGCAAGCTTCTATGAATTGTATTTTGTCACGACTATCATGCTCGGTGTTGATGCATGAATGAGCTCGATACATCTCAAACGTATTCTCCAACGTCTTCCTTACGCTACCTCCACATCCCGTTTTGATGCAGCTCCACCTGATGTAATAACAAAATAAATGTATGTAAAATAGCTTTTCATGTTGAAATTGTAAATTAAGTTGTGTTCATCAAACTTTCATGTAAGGTCGAAAATAGAATTATGAAAATTTATTTCATTACTCCACGGAATTTTGAATTGTCCTCGGAAAAAATTTACGTTTGTCAATCCTGGCAGCGTTATTTGACTGAAAAATCTTGCAAAAAAAGTTTATATGAAGACTTCTATGACTCAATTTCAGTGATTCGGGGAAAAAAAATAAACATTTTTTTGGAGAGCACAGACATGAGACATGGTTCTAATTTCTATTTGGTCCAAAAATTGATGAAAAAAATTGCGTATACAAGCATTCACTTTTTTAGGGATATTTTAAAAAAAATTTTGATCTTGAATGTAAATTCCTATATAAGTAAAAATTATTAAAAACGCATTTTAGCTGCCCGCGAAACCGCAAAAATTTTTTTCAAGCTACGCTCTCGGGATTGGCTGGAAAATGTTCGAAATACTTTCCCAAATAATATCTGGAGTTGAACAACGATTTTAGAGATAGGTATTTATTATTTTTGCGAAAAACTGAAAAAATCGAGAAAAAACGCAAAAAATGTCATTTCAATGGAAATATTAGGCCAACACTCGATTTCCTCAGCTTTTTTAAAAAAAACTATGGGGAGAAAAAATGTTCAGAATTTAATTTTGAATAATATTCAACCATTTTCCCTAAGATATTTTCTGTGATGGTCTCAAAAACTGTTAAAATACAAAAAAAGCCAAAAAAAACAACAATTTTTTAATTTTTTGATAATTTGACAATTTACATTTTTTGCAGAATTAAATTCTGAACATTCTTTCTTCCTGTAGTTTTTTTGAAAAAAGTTGAAGAAATCGAGTTTTGGCCTAATATTTGCATTAAAATGAAATTTTTCTCGTTTTTTCTCGATTTTTTCATTTTTTTTGAGTGGAAAATTACTTGGAGAAAAACGGTTGAATCTTTCGCAGAATTAAATTGTGATCATTTTTTCTCCTTATAGTTTTTTTTGGAAAAAGCTGAAGAAATCGAGTTTTGGCCCAATATTTGCATTAAAATGACATTTTTCTCGTTTTTTTCACTTTTTTGCAAAAATAAAAAATATATATCTCTAGAATCGTTGTACAACCCTCAGATATTATTTGGAAAAGTTTTTCGAACATTTTCCAGCCAATCCCGAAAGCGTAGCTTGAAAAAAAATTTTTTCGATTTCGCGGGCAGCTAAAATGCGTTTTTAATAATTTTTACTCAGATAACCCAAATATAAACAAAAGATTCGACACGCGCGTCTCTTCGTATATATGTGTATGATGTACGATTATACATAAAATTACTATGTATAAACAAACATGTGTGAAAAATTTCTACGAAAACAAAAAAAAAAAAGAACGAGAAAAGTCGTTTTGTTTTGCGTTTATCAAAAATAAGGGAATGATATTTTGAAAATATACCTCGTTGCTGTTGCTGAGTCGCCATTTATCGCATTTTTTGCACAATATCTATAATTCTCGCTGCAGCTCATCCCCCGTGACTTTGGGAACGACACTTGCACTGCTCTCGGAATATTCCTGTCAAACTTGTTGACCTCACGATCCTTGGCCCCTTGAAGATTTTTTGAGCGCCCTCTTGATTGTGACTCAGCTTTTGTTGGCAAATTTTCTTTCCCCGTCGATGTAGCTTCTGATATTTGCTCCCGAGCGGGTTCCCCAGAGGAAAGTGTGGATGAAGGCGGCGGTGCTGGAGAGTTCAACACATATGATGTTGCACTTGATGCAAGTGCATACCCCACAGAAATTCCTGGGTTTCGCGAACCCACAATGTTTGAATTTTGCACACACAAAATGTTCGAGCAAAAAGTTTGATTTGGTACCACGGCCGTTGTCGGTGCTGAATGAACGACACTTGAATTGTTGTTAGGATAAACATTTCTACTATTATTTATAAACACAGGCGTCACAGCTGCAGGCGTTAAATTTTGGTTTGAAAAATAAAAAGGCACATTGGGGTAATTAATTACAAAATTTGGCCACATGCTGTCCTTCCGAGTTGACGTCACGTGCGAAACTGATGAGCGCGTCGATAAACAATTAATAACTTACCCCTCCTCCCGCGCGCGCTCACATTTTCCGCCAATCAGGAAAAAAAACAAAATGGCGTTTTGAAGTCATCTCATCACTTTTTTTGATAGCGATTGATGAAAAAATTTTTGGGGACTTTTTTTGTTGATAAATAATGGGAGAAGGTCGTGTACGTGATTCCATTTCCAGAAATATCTCAACAATTTAAAAATAAATCGAAAAAATCCTATAATTTAAAAACATTTCAAAAAATAACATTTTTTAATTAAACGGAAAAAAACGCATGATAAGACAAAGCATAATTTTTTTAATGAGTTGAGAACAAATGATTGAAATTTGTAACTTTTTGGCAAATATTTGCATACATGAAACTATCAGTGTAAAAAATCGAAAATACTACATATAATAAAAAAAATCTCTTACGCATTAATTAGACGCCGACCGTTGTATAGGTGGCAAAGTGCACTCATTTTCTTAGTACGCTTATAAGAATACGGGATCGCTGATTAAAAACATGGGGACTTATATGAGGCACCAAAATTGCAGCGCCGCCTGTTGGGCTTCTGCAGAAATTGTTCATGCTCCCCAAGAAGCTTCGAGCCTCTCTCTAGGAGCAGAAAAAAATTTTAGTCGAGGCTGGTTGGTCTCTGCCCATTGGCGGGGGAATTTTCTCCTCCGACCAATCAGCATCGCGGACGTTTTTACGGACGGACGTTTTTCATGTCTTCCGGTAAATATTACATTAATGTACCTCAAACTTGACTTTCAAGGGTATTTTTGTAATCTCAACTGGTTACAGTTCTGTAAATAATATTCTGACTACTTTCAAAATATACTATTCCAACTTTTTTTCAGTCAGTCTTTAAGCACATTTTTAGGCTGCAAATTTCATAACTCTTGGAAAAATTTGATTTTTTTTTTTAAATAATCAAAAAAATGAGGTCTCAAAAAAAAACACAGAAACAATTGGTGAGCAGCTTTTCTGGTATAATGAAAGTTTTACCAATATTGCGATCTTCGTGGACATAATTCTGAAAAACTAATGTTACCATTATGTTTCACGGAAAATTTCAATCCAGTCTGTTCAGAAATTTTTTACACCCCTTATAATATTTTTGAAACGTTCCCAAATATCGTTTCTAACTGGGACGGAAAAGTACTATGTTACCAAAATGGCCTCCGAACGTTTTCATGTGCACCTGGAAAGCTGAAAACTTGAATTCAGACTCGACAGATATTTTCAAAAATGTTGGCAAAATTTCAGCACGATCGAAGAAGGTGACCTATGACTCGATGTATGTTTCATGTGAAATAACGCAGGTCCCAAACTCCCAATATATGATGTGAATCCTACTCCATTTGAAAGGTTTCATAAATACGCGTCGTTTGCGCGCAAGCAGAGGCGATTCAAAATGGCGGCTCGGCCAATAAAGCCAATTTACAAAAATACGGTTTCCGCCATAATACGGTGAAGATATGGGGTCTGAATTGAAAAGCCTATGTTTTTCAATTTTACGGAATATTTTCGATCAATTATGTGCTTTGTGACATGTTTTAGCCCAAAATGGCGACTGTTGAGGCCAAAAATCGATTTTTCATTTCTTCACCCAAAAATGGCTGAAAATTTGGCAAATTCGTAAAAAGTTTTCTCGAGATCATTTCTATCTCCAAATTGTGGGGAACAAGTTGAATACGATGAAAAAACCGGGAAAATTTAGTTTGTAAACTTTGCAGATACCATCCCCCTTCCTGCTTCGATCAATGGTCCCACTCAATCCGGAATTGCCTTAATAGAATGTATAATATTTTTTCCACGCATGCCCGTCACCGCCCACAGTGAAAAAGACTTACAAATGTATTTCTTTTTCTTCTATTTCTGACATTCAAACATTGCTCGAATATATTCTGGAACATCATTTCATAGAAACACAACCTTTTTACAGGAATAACTTGCGAGGAGCCTGAGGTACCTAGCGGGAGCTACATCGTTGGCTATGATGTTGCCATTCATAGCGCAATTGAGTATCATTGCGAGCCAGGTCACCAACTACAAGGTGAACCCAATCGAACTTGTGGCTCAAATGGTGAATGGTCGGGTCAAATGCCATTTTGTCGGTGTGAGTATATTTGATTATCATCATCACGTTTTAAACATTTTTTTCCCAGGAGATGCATGAACTTTCATCTATTTTAATTTTGTTTGTGTATCATACATTGCATTCTTCCAAAAGGTTAGGATAAAATGTTTCTTAGAGGCAAAATATTTTCAAGTACAACCATGTTCTTCGAAATGTCAGATTTGATTTGATCCATCATTCTGTTCAAGAATTAGAAAATATTGTTGGAAAATATATGGACATATACCAAGAATTTTTGAAAAACATAATCAAGGCAGCTTCCTATGAAAAGATAAAACGACTGATAGGTTGTGAAAACTTCATTGTTGATGGACTCATACCGAATTCTGATATTGTGAATCAAAAAATGGTTGAAAATTTCCCCCAAACTCTCTTCT
>WUQG02008829.1:0-11974 GCA_011317285.2 Androctonus mauritanicus
AAATTTTATAAATTTAAATAACCATAACTATTTACATTTTTTAAATAAGTTAATAACACAACAAATAAATCTTTAACAAGCCCGTTAGCACATTTTTTATAAACTTTCTTCAAAGAGGGATTGTTTGGAACTTGATCATTATATTTGTCTATCCAAAAAAATACAGGTTCTCAAATATGACTTTTTGTTTTCTGATGAGAAATTTTGTACAAAACGACATAGGCCTAGTCCTTGCCAGAAAGCACTTAGTTTGTGTCACTGATCTGAAAGATCATTGTCGTTTGTACATATACGTCCGATAAGGCCAATCGAAAAAGACTCGTGCAATTACATTTCATTAAAATCAAACTAGTGTATCATAGTATAAGACATAGCTACGAAGCAACAGTTACTTCCTATTATCTCATATTGTTTTGATTTTCATTTTAGTTAAGAGCGTTGAGGCCCATAAAAAAATCACATCGAGATCCCTGGCCTATATAATGTAGAAATTTCTAGAAACTGTAGTTTCACTTATGGAGCCACTCATGTTTTCAGGTATGTCATTATATTGCATATGGAATATCTGTATCTGGTGACATCAATTTTTAGAGACCACAGATTGGTCACTACCATGATGGGCTCAATTGGTTGATTAAAGGATAATTAAATTGAATGGCTCAGAATCAGACCCCTCTTGAAAAACTGAAGGTGTGAGATCTGGAATTGAAGCCAGATCTCCAGGATAGTAAGCTGCTGCATTACCATGTGGCCATTCAACTGATTTCTCTTGCTTTTCCAAAAAAATCCTCTTCAAATTTCTTTCGATTAGAAAAAGTAGGTACTAATGTAGGTATCTATCGTTTACTGCTCTGAACGGTATCGTATAGTATAATGGCTTGAAAGTGCTGTTTATTTCCCATTATCCTAATGTAGGTTTTTTATAAAAGTGAATTGATGTTAAGTTTACTTTTGTAAAGCAGGGGAAACTTGTATTTTAAAGGAAATAGCAGAATTTTAAATAAACCTGTATGCTATATAAATTTGGATGCTTCATTCAATTGTCACTTTTTTTGTGTGTCATCAAGGTGGGCTTCAAAATATTAAAAATGCTTTAAATTTGTTTTTAGTTGACTATAATATAAAATTGAAAAAAAGCTGAATTTATATTTTTAATTTATTCTTTAAAAAATATAGAATAAATTTATCTTGTTATATTTATAAGTCCGTTCAAACTGTTGAAAATTTCCAGGTTTTTGTGTGTGTGTGCGTGTGCGTGTGTGTGTGTGTGTGTGTGTGTGTGTGCATGCAAGATCATTACAATATAATGTAACATTATCACTACAATAAAATAACAAAATTTGCTTGCTTGTCTCCTCTTTATTCTTACTCAAATTTGAATTTTAATAGTAAGCCCCAGAATCCAGAAAATCTGAAAATCCAGATTGATCAAATTCCAAGCAGCAGATTTTTATTGTATTTATTTATCCCTGATTGATAATTATTTGAGACAGTTATTAGATTATAAAATCATTTTGTTTTTCCCAGATGACCTTAATGTCATATTTTTTAAGTTTTCATAGTTTAAACAATTTGAAATACAAATAAATTCCGCTTTTACAAGATGACTCATTCTTGGAATGAGCTCATTTAAGGACTTCTAAACCAAAAATCAATTTTTTCATAGATATAATGTTAAAACTAGGAGTTCCGTTATCACTACCATTATTCCTAGTGCAAGTTCATCACAAAAAAGTTAGATGAAAATCAACAAAATAGTATATGATTAAGCAATGATTTATCTAAATAAATGAAAATATAGTCTTTAAAATTAAGCAAATTATTATTATGAAGAAATTCCTCATGTTGTATTAATGTTAAAAGAATTTTAATTCTTCATTATTATTGACAGATATAATAGATGAGCTTTAATGCAGATGAACTATTATCTTAGGCACAATCCAGGAATAAAAATTATTAATATAATATGCCAATAAAATCAAGGATGCATTACTTCTGCTTCTCAGCCATCATTTTGAATTTTCAAATTTCAAAACAGATGGAGTTTTCACTACAAAACCAATTGTATTGTATAACTATGTATATTGGTTTGAATGCTTTTTTTATGAATGTTTAGAATTTATTTATTGCAATTAGTGTTCATTTTTCAATTTCTTTTGTTACTTCATATTCAAAAAAAATTCATAAATCCAGTAACTCGTATATTACGAAATCATAAACCAAGAACTACCTGTTCTTGCAAATTCAAATTGATATAGTCCTTCAATAATTTTTGAACTGATAATAGATTTTTATGAAATTCAGTTAAGAACGTAATGCTGCTAGATTACTATTATTATCCTGCATCTTCACTAATTTCGAAATATGGCCACATCAGGAAAGTGGAATTTCAGTCTTTTCCAGAACTGCTTATTTTTATTTATATTTAAAATTCAGTACCAGAGTTATTCTTGATTTATTATTATTGTTTTTTCTTCAGATTATTATGTTGTCTGTATCCTCTACTTATAACTTTTAAATAGAACTATTTAGATTTTTTTATGAACTATTATATGAATGTTTTTTCATAAAAGATGAAGTAAACATTGCTTTTTAATCTTAAAATTGTTTAAAAATACTTAGTTTTGTTAAATTTTCTTAAGTTCAAATATCTGGGTATTGAAGGTGATCTTTAATAACCCATCATTTATTGTAACTTCAACCAATTAAAGATTTAGACATTCCAGATTCCTGAAACTGCTTGATAAATTGTTTTTTTATAAAATACAATAATATCAGCATCCATTAATGCCTTAAGTGCTGTGGATGTTTTGAAATTAAGTCTAATTAATATACAAAAAAAGAATTGTGAAATCTCACTTAATTTTTGTCAAAATCTTTTGAAATTTTTAGTATCTGTTACAGATTTTGTTCTCTTTCTAACAGTGTAAGCATTTTGTTATAATCTAATTTTTTTGTAACTTTTTAATGTTTACTAGATTGACAAAAACACAATTTTTATATATATAAATTTAGGTATCCAACAAAAAATTGTTAGATAGTGGCAATTCTTCTGAACAACATGAGCCATAAATGAAAAAATTTGGCCGAAAATTTCAGAAATTATTGATAAAATCACAAGTTTTGTAACATTTGTTGATTGAAGTTACTTCATAAAATTATTTCAAAAAATTACATGAAATCATTTAAATATTGTCATTTTTATTATTAATTAATATTTATTGATTTGTTCTTACTTCATTTAACACAATTTTTTGCAGTACTACTAATAAATTATTTTAGTTATATAAAAAAAATCCTAGCATATATGAAAATGGCCTCATCTAGAATATAAACAGCTATACTATATTCTCTGTTCCTCTAATTAGACTGCTGCTGGTGTATTGCAATGCCAGACTTTTTGTCGCTTACCCACATCCAAAATAGGCTTGGCTGCAGTTTACCAGGAAAGGAGTGGCTTCTGTAAAACAGTGCCACATCCCTTAAAAATGCCTTGGTGTTCATTTTTTGCGATTTTTCTCCTAAATTTTGGTGAAATTAAAACAAAAGATGAATGATTACAATATATTTTAGTTTATTTTAACAGAATTAACTATTATTTTTTTAAGAATTTTGTAACTTATTTTAAGAAAAATTTGATTTTTTTCAAAAATTTCCAAAATATTTATTGAATCACATAATCAGATTGAGTTTGGTAGGTTAGACTATAATATCGTCAGGATGGGATAAAAAATTCAAATTCTATCCCAAAATATATAATAGCCATTCAGATATATACAATGTTTACCCACAATTTAAAAAAATATTTTGACAACTGAAAAAATTTAGACCCACTATCAAAAGGGCATATTTTTACTGATTATATATAAAAAATCAATTTGCAAAAGGTGGATTAATAAAATCAGGACTGAATTTTTTTTTATATCATTTTTTGTTCTGCCATCCTGATATCTATCAAAGCAAAGGCTCTCAACAGATTAAATGTGACTAATAATATACATTATTATTATTTTTTTCTTCATTCCACAATAGTGTGTGTGTATATATATATATTTTGAAAAAATATTATTTCTCTCTCTCAGATTTGGTTATTAATATTTCTATTATAGCAAATTAACTAAGTAATTAATCTTTTTTTTCTATAAACACACACAAACACAAACACACTACTGACTTTACTTTTATTCATTACTGACTGGTTTATTATCTGTTGAGAACTATCTGTTAGTATCATTTTGCTGGTTAATGTATGTATTGATTTTACTAATTCAGTTCATTATGAAACATATTTATAATTCTGAAATGTATTTCATATTAAATATAAAATGTGTGTCTTGTATAAAACCTAGAAATAGATTTAATAGAAAATCTTAGATTGAGTAAAACCATATGCAATACTAATAATACAGATGAAATCTAGGAGTTCATCTAGCTGTTCCAAAAATTGCTAAGAACAAACTCTAATTAAATGTGTTTTTTTCTTGTCATATTTTAATCAACACTTCTCATAAATGTATTGTTGTTTGAAATATCCAAATATTAATTTGATTTAAAAAAAATTGTTGCATATTGTTTTGAAGCATAATAAAAATATATACTGTAATCCATTTTTATTAGAAACCTCCTCATTTTCATGAATTTAATTCAATATTTTTTATCTTATATAAATGAAAGAAATCTTAGTTTAATAATTATTAAATATCCAGAATTTTTTTGTAATATTTTTTTCTGATAACTGTTTAATACAAAGATCAATAATAATTAAACTGTTAGAATATAAATTTGATCTTAATTTATTTTTATGAAATTAATTTTTTTGGAATTGTGATTTTAAATTTAAAATATATATTCAATAAATATTTTTAACTTTGTTATAATGATTGATTGATTGAAAAATACTTCATGATTAAATATGATTCATTAGAAGAGAAATATTTATTTAACTAATAATGTTAATACTTTGTACTGAAATGTAAGCAATTTTACAGCATTTGAATATATATTTATATATATAAAATATTTATTTTCTAAGAAGAAACTGAAATCTTTATATTGTTTTATTGCTACTGTAATTAAAATTATCATCAATAACCCTGAAAATGCACATTTCCATATGTACTGTATTATTATTAAAAATAATAATAATAATAATTACTCTTTTAGCAAAATTTAAAAACAATAAATATTATGTTTAATATGAACAATTTTTTGATACAGTTTAAAATATCAGCTTCATAATATAAAACTATTAAGATTCTGATCTGAACAACCTTCATTTTAATTGCAATATTAAAAATTGATATTTTAAAGAAAATATTAAAATTATAGAGAATTTCACTATGACAAATAGCTTTTGAAGGATCAGAAAAGGTTACGAATGGATGAAAATGATTAATTGAATTTTTGGTTCATAAAAATTTAAATTATTTAAAAAGAATCAGAATATCAATTGTTGAAAATTAATTAAATGTTCAGACATATTGGTTTTATTTTTTCCTTTATTTTACTTTTTTATAATTAGTAGTCATATAATTTCATAATTTTTGTCTAATGTTTAGATTTTAAATTTCATGAATATCAAAAAAATGTTTAAGTATGGTTGTTTTTGATATTTTATATAATTTTTTTCTAATTAATATTCAGTTTAATCCAGTTTATAAAATCATTTATTAAACATTTTTTGAACTTAACAAATTCACATTTTTATAGTTAATAGCAAAATTATGAAAAATTTATTTTTAAGAAAAATAATTCCAAATATTAGGATGGCCATGACAATAATAATGAAATAGCATTTAGATTATTTAAAAATCTTCTTTATTTTCTTAAATAATAATCATATATATTGTCTTATAATCAGGTAAATATAATAGTTTAAAACTATTCTATATTAAGAATATATATTTTCAGCAACAACAACATCATAATGCTGGTCATCCTTCATTACACACACCTCAGCCGTCCTCTGAAATTTTTAAGCCAAATATCGATCCAATATCTGGACTTCATACTGATTTTCGAGATTTATCATTGAAAGACAGTACTCCTCAGCCCCAGTCAAGACTGAATCAGTGGAAACTTCCATCGTTTGATAAAGATGATGCTCCTTCTACTAGCAACTCAGGTGGTGGCAATAACAATGTGAATAATGGTCCTACAGATTTCAGTCGTGCACCAGGCTCTTTATCTAAATCATCTGGTCTTTCTTCTTCTCATACAGGTTCAAATTTACATCCCCTATTAAGTCAAGGTGAAAGTGCTTGGTCAAGTCTGCCACGAAATCAAAATGATATGGGGGGCTGGCCAGACTCTGCTATTAATGTCCCTGGGAACAATGCAAGTGGCAATAACAATACTGTTGGAAATAATCCTGGATCTGTTCCTACTACAATACCTAATTGCAATATGAATAATGGTAATACTGTTTCTTGTGAAAGTAAGGAATCATCCGCTCCACAAACTCCTGTGGCTCCTAGTAGTACTGCTCATCAAACTTATAATTTAAGTGATTTAGTACCTGAATTTGAACCTGGTAAGCCCTGGAAAGGGACTTCTCAAATGAAAAATGTTGAAGATGATCCACACATAACTCCTGGAAGTGTTGCCAGGTCACCATTATCAGTTAATACTATTAAAGATACAGATTTATTTAACTGGACATCAAAAAGCAGTCCTGTAACAGCAAGTAGTACAGATAGTTTAGTGTCTTCACTTGCTACCTTGACATCAAGTACCTGGGCTTTCACACCACCAACTTCTGCATCCTTACATAATAGGTAACATTATTTGAAATTATCATATTACATCTTGCTATAACAAAAATTTGTATCAACATGCTTTTCGTTTTTCTTTCCTTTTTTTTTTCTTCTGCAGTGCTACAGCTGTTTCTGGAAAATCTGGCAGTTCTAAACCTGGCTGGGGACCATTGATGTCTGATAATACATCTAGTTCAGAATTGTGGGGGTCTACAATCTCAAAAACTCGAGGTCCACCACCTGGATTAGCTGGACAGGGAAAAGGCATGAATACTCCTTCATGGGGTGGACAAGCATCTCGTCATGGTTGGAATTCAAATGACAACAGATCTGGTTTATCTAGTGGTGAGAATCTGAAATTTAATTGAAACTTGATTAAATTTATTTTGTTTGAAAATATAAACTATAATTTGCTAAGCACGAATTTGACTGAAAATATAGATGAGAAAAATTGGAAAATAGAAGATAATTGAGAGAAGAAATATATTTAATAAAAAATGACATGTTTCTAGTTTTATTTTAACAGAATATATTTTACAATGTATTTAAACTAAGAGAATGGTTTTATTGAATGAACATTTTAAAGAAGAATATATTTTATGCAAAAATATTTTAGAAGTATTTTTGCATCTTCAAAAATAATATGCATTATGTTAATCCCATGATAGGTAGAAATATTCAGAATATAACAATAGAAGAAATTTTCGTCATATTTTCTAAAATTCATTTAAACAAGGACAACTTGAAACATGCCAAATTAAAGTTTTTTTGTAAGATGAAACTATTCATCATAATGCTTATTTATTTGTAAATTATTTCATTAAATATTTCTGCTTATATGAATTAATATGTATTCACAATAAAAGTATTGTGTGCAAAATTCTGTAGTTTTGCAATATTTAAAAAACATTTTATGACTTAACATATTAGATGATATACTTAACACACAAATTTTTATTAGTCTAGACAATTTTTGTAATTATATGGAATTAAAAATATGAAATTGTGCAATTGTTATTTCCAAAGTGATTCAAATAATTAAATTTAAAATGGGGAAAAATCATTTTTTACATTTTATGTAGAATTTTCCACATAGCTACTAAATTTTTTCAATTAGACCTGATATTTATTACAAATATTTGTTCAGTTTTATTTTTTGTAAAGGAAAATACTATTTCATATACAAATCTTAAAAATGCAAATTCCTATTTTATGGAAACACATTAAATATATTATAATCTATCTATATATATGATAGAGAAGAGTCTAATATTATTAGACCCTCTCTGGGAAGAGCTTGTTTTTGCATACTTTTGTTGCAACTACTTGTTCCCTTAATTTTTCATATAAATAAATATATATAAATTTATATTTATTTGTATTGTAGAGTCCCGATTATCCAAGTTAATGTAGACCAAAGGATCCTTGAATAATTAAAAATTCTGATAACATGGAAAGATTTTGTATATTTATTAAATAAATTAGATTTGAATGCATTAACAATGATGTACACACTATTTTCCTATTTACTGAATAATGATTTTTATTGTATAATTTAAGAGGGAACTGCTATTCACCTCTTTTTTTTTTTTAATTTTTGTAATAAAACAGTTGTAAATGAAATTAAAAATGCTTTATTTGTAATTTAAAGAATATAATAACATTTGCAACTATTTTAATGCAAAATAAAAATTAACATGAGGTGAATGACAATTCACCTTGAGTAATGCAAACTTTGGTTGAACAAAACTCTGGTAATCATGACTCTACTGTATTTGTGTGATACTTGAAAAACCTATCTGAATATATATATATATATATATATATTAGCATTAAATTTAGGAAATTAATTTTAATAAATTTGTGATCCAAGGTTTTTAATGTATAATGTTTAATTTATATAATAGCAAACTGGTTTATAGCAAAGTTGAGATTGTAATTGAAGATTGTCTTTAACCACAATTTTAGTCCTTATTATATTATTTATTTGACTGAGTTCTATTAAGAGAGAAGTTGTATTTAAAAGAAAATTAAAATTTTAACTGAATTTTTGATTTGTACAATTTATTGTAAAAATATTTTTATAATTAAATTTGTCTGAATTCCTCTCTTACTCTACAAATCTATCAAATATGAATTTTCAGTTTTTGATAAGCATGAAATCTGATATTTTAATAATTTTTTTAATTAATTATTTAATCAAAAAATAAAGTTACATAGTTTTGTTTTTTGATCATGATTTTATTATTGTTATAAAGAATATAATTTTGTTGTTATTCATCCTAATATGCTTTTCTGAACTAATGATTAATATTACATTTCTTAGGACTTCATTTACAAATATTTTCTTTAAAATATAGAACTTTTATAGAAAGATAATCTGATTAAAAATTATATCCAGTAATTTTTGAATTTTATTTCTGTATCATATATTCAAAGAGAAAATTTATGGGACACAGACATACTTCATCTAATATGGCAAGTTATGTTTCAGATCACTGCTATAAAATAGATATCACCATAAAACAAATAACAGCTTTTTTCATTTTCCAGTGCATATAAAAACCTAAAAACATATTTACATTAAGATTAAGTACATAATAATGCTAGGCCTTAAAAATCTATGCAAAATTTGAAATAATAAATAAATGAAATGTTACAGTATTTTATTATTAATTTTAAAATGTTTTTGTCCTTTGCTTATGGTGACTATGGACCAATTATCCATTCATGTCCTCTAACACACTCCTATATAGGCCATAGATGTCTAATGATATCATTGCTACTTTAACACTAAAGTACTTTGGCAATGCACTGCATGGATTAAAAATCACAGATTTTTTTTACTTTACATAAAGTGCCATAATACATATTAGTATTTTATGTAAACAACATGGTGGAAACCAGAATAATAAAATCATTTAAAATTGCAATAAAATGTGTGATTTTTTGTACAATTTATTGATCTGTGTTGTTTTATGTTTTATTACCTATTTTTTAAGTATTATTTTATAATTAGTTATAGATAATTGTCCTTTGAAATATCAACTAAATTTGTGAATAATGCAGCTTTCCAGATTGCATAATGTAGCAGATTAAAAGGTTAAGAACAAGGCAATGCTGTAAATAAAAATATTCATAAAGACAAGTATTACCTATATATTAAATAACTTGTTCCTGAGTAACTTCATTAAGAAAGAACTTTTAAACCAAGAATCAATTTTCCATAGACAAAATGTTAAAATCAGAAGTTCCATTGTCAGTAATGCAAATTCATCACAAAAAAGTTAGGTGAAAATCAGCAAATTAGTATATGATTAAACAATGATTTATCTAAATAAATGAAAATATAGTCTTTAAAACCAAGCAAATTAGTATTATAAAGAAATTGTTCATGTCATATTCAATGTTAAAAGAATTTTAATTCCTCATTATTATTGACAGATAAGTAGATAAGCTTTAATGCAGATGAACTACTATCTTGGTACAATCCAAAGATTAAAAATGATTTATATAATATGCCAATAAAGCCAGAGAATACATGGCTACTGCTTCTTCGCCAGCATTTTGAATTTTCTGAATTTGAAGCAGACAATGGAATAAGAAACCAATTGTACTGTATTGTATAGCTATGTATGTGGGCTTAAATGCCTTTTTATGAATGTTTAGAATTTATTTATTGCAATTAATGTTCATGTGTTCAATTTTTTTTATACTACTATTATTATTTATTCTTTTTATCTTTTTTTTTATGCTTATTTGAAGAAAAAACTTGTATAATTGAAAACTGCCATGAAGCACTTTTCAATTATAGATAGATCTGTTTTTTCATATAGATGTATATAATAGTGCATTTATATGCATTGTCAGTTCAGAATCATATCCTGAAGGGAAAAATTCCTTAAAGATATGTTTCTTAACTGATTGTTTCTTTAATTAAAAATGCACAATGTTAATTTCAGTATAATAAGACTGTTTAATGCAGGGGATACTGTGTTAAACAGAACAAAAAAATTTCCTACTATTTTTTTTTATTCTATAATATGTATTATTACTATTGTATTACATCAATTATAGACATTTTTTATTGCCAACATCAATTTGTATTCATAAATCATTCATGAAAATCAAAAATATTGGAGTAAAAAATTTATATTTGTGATGAGGAAGATTCTTCCGCATTTGACACTTTTTGTTTTTCGTTAAGAATTCATCTAATGTCATTTGCTACTTTTTCCTCTTTTGTTAGCAAGCAATTGTTGATAGCAAGATATCGCATCCATGATGTTTCGTCTTGTCTTGAACTTTTTGATAAAAGTTCAAAGGCAAGACGAAACATTTTATCTTTTGGATTATTTTATATAAATTGATCCATAATTTCTGTAATATTGGATAAACTTGTTTTGAGAAAATCTGTTGCAAATTTCACAGAAGACTTTCATATGCACTACATTGCACTGATATCAAACTGCATAGGAATATCAAAATAAAAATTCATGCAATTTTGGATTTATGAAAGTATAAGAATTTGATAAACTATGCCAAAGTGAATCAATAAAAAATATAGAAAAAATAGTGTTATAATCGAAACAGTGTTAAACGGAGCAATATTAAGCGGTGTCTTACTGTATCTATTTACTGGCATAAACAAATTAAATCTTTTTAATATAAAATATTATCAATATAATTATTGTGAAATGCATAAGTTTGTTTTTCCAGTACCTTATAATGCTGAACTGTATTATACAAATATACTTCATAGGCTTTTCTTTTAAAAATAAGTCTACATTTTACATGTAAAATTTTATTTACGTTTGAAATTTTGCATTCAGAGTCAATTATATGTCCAATTACTTTCAATAATTATTCTAGAATCAAGTCTCTGAATCAAGATACTTCTCTAATCAATTTTTTGAGGAATCATAATGTAAGATATTATATACCAAGGGAATAATATATTTAGATAGGCTACATTAATGATTATTTGATACAAAATAACCATTATTGTAGCTTTTTCAAATTTTTGACATAGTTGAATAATAAAAGTTGCAGGAAAAATTAAAGTTTTGATTATTCATAGTTATGTTATTTAGATATTAAATATTCAAGAATCCACTATTGTTGTAATATACTGTATATATTATACAGTACAACTCCAATTATCCGAATCAATTGGGACCGGACCCATTCGGATAATCAAAAATTCGGATAATTGGATT
>WUQG02008840.1:0-11973 GCA_011317285.2 Androctonus mauritanicus
CCACGGGCAGAGTAAAACAATCACAGTTCAGGAAGGGGTTAACACGTGTTTAAACGAGATATTCGAACACAGCACATATATATATTGAACTAACTTGATATGAAATCTGTCTTCAAATGAATGTGTTGCATTACAAAACAAAACTACTATTCCTGCTATATTATGCAAATATATAGAATAAATCAGAGAGAGAAACATTTTCTTTAGTTACAGATCTTCAGACTATTTTTGATACTTAGAAAAAGGTGTATATAAAAAAACCTCATGGCTAATTCATCACATATTGTAACATTACAATACTTCATTGCAACTCTATCACTGAGATGGACTTCATATAAGATTGTCTACAGAAATTTTACTTTTGAATGCTAAAATAATGGAATAGAACAGATATCACCTCATTAGAACTTTTATATTGAATTTCAAGATTGTAATTGTGTATTTTTCTCCATTTTTGAAACTGTTGTTTAAGTATATAAATTTTTTCTAGAGCGTATCAAAATTTGAACAGAATTAAAAGTACTTTAACTCAGATAAAAGTATAAACAGATATTTGCAAATTTAGATTTTTTTTTTTAATCTTATGAAATTACATGAATAAAACTTGGCATGAAGGCTGGTATCTTTATGGTAGATATGCTGAAAATACCATATTTTTTTCTTAGCATTAGCATGTAGAATAGCACTTCTCAATTTATCACCATCTATTGATAAGGTTTTATTTTTTACTACTATATCTTAATAAATCAAAAAATAAACTGATTTATTTCAAGCAATATTACTAGTATAATTTTTTTAATCTCTAAATTTTCATTTAAAATTTAGAGAGAGTTGCAAATACTGCCCATTATTTCAATTTTGGTTGCACTTTGAAAATGTCAAATGTTCATGTAGAAAGCAGATTTTGTAGTCATCAAACTAAAAAAATTTATACTGTAAGATTATGCTAATCTATTCTTGGAGCAAACTATCAAAAAAAAATCAGCATTATTATTATTTCTTATACATATTTATTTAATTTAATGCAATGAAATATTTAATATATTTAATTATTTATAGAATATTTAAATTTAATATTTGCTTTTATATTATTTTCTTATTTATGCATAATGAAATATTATATTGATATCTTTAATCTATTGATTTTTTAAAAATTCTTACAGTAAATTATTATAATTATTATTCTTTTCTTGCAAAAAATAGCTTGCAAAATTTCCAAACAGTGGCAGATATTAAGTTTTGTTATGGACTTTTATCAAGAAAATTGTTTTAGACTATGTTATGATAACAAATCTTAATAATAGTTTTGAACTCAGAAATACATAATTTTTTCAGTTAAAGATAATTTTGGTCTTAACTTATAAGAATTAAATTTATGAGCACCTTTCATGAGTATATGCTAATAAATAAGAATAATAGGAAAAATGTTTTAAACTCTTAAATAAATGAAGTAAAAAATTACCAACATTCAACAACAGTAGTGGAAGAAAAATTTGATGAGATCATAAAACAAGATAAAAAAATGTTTTATTTCACATTTTTTTGTTTAAATTCTCTGACAAAGATGCATTTCAGCTGGATCAGCCTTCAGAAGACTGCTTTTTGAGAAATTAAAAAACAGTCAAGTTACAAATTATAAAAAACAAAGAAATTCAATCCTGATTAAATCCAGCTTTTGCAAATTAGTTTTTTTTTTGTGTGTATTCATTAAAAATATGCTCTCTTGATGGTGGTTCCTAAATTTTTTCAGTTACTAAAATATTTCTTTTAAATTACATGTAAATAAACATCATTTATATTTGAATGGCTTGACAGAATTTGGATTATTATTATTATTATTATTATTATTTTTGGATTACATCTTGTTGATTTTATAGTCATATATCAAAATTATTCTGATTATGGGATTCAATAAATGATATTTTTGAAATGTTTAGAAAAAAATTTGAATTTTTCATAAAATAAACTATAAAATGTTGAAAATTTAAAAAAAAAAATTGTAGATAATAAGAAAATAATAGTTAATTTTGTTGAAATAAACTAAAATATATCTTAATCATTCATTTTTTGTTTTAATTTCACCAAAATTTAGGAGAAAACTTGCAAAAAATGAAATGCAAACACTCTCAGGCCATTAAAAGGGGCATAGCACTTTTATTGCTTTATAGCAGTCACTCATTTCCTGGAAAATTTCAGCCAAGCTTATTTTGCACTTGGGTATGTGGTATTGGGTGCTGAGCAACAATAAATGAATTATGGTCTAATTAGAGGAACAGAAAAAGTATTACAGCCATGAGATTAAATTATTTTTGTATTATTATGTTAGGATTTTTTGATATAAAAATTTTATAAAAAAAATACTGCTAAAAATTGTGTAAATGAAATAAGAACAAGTAAATAAACATGAAATATTAATAAAAATGATAATATTCAAATGAATTCATGCAATTTTTTTAATATTTATATGACATAACTTCATTCAACAGAAGTTACATAATTTATGGTTTTTATAAATAATTTTTGAAAATTTCATCCAAATTTTTTCATTCATGGCTCATTTTGTTCAGAGGACTTGTTGCTATCTAAAAATATTAACTATTTCATTGGATAATTAAAATTTCATATAAAAAAAATCATGTTTTTGTCAATCTTGTATACATACAAAAATTTGCAAAAAATAAAATTTGGAAAAGTGCTTATGTTATTAGAAAGAGAACAAAAACTGCAATAAATACTGAAAATTTCAAAAGATTTCAATGAAAATTAAGTGAATTTCACAATAGCTGGCAACAAAAGAGTTAATCATTCCTATAGCTATCATTTGCCACAAACACCAAACTTCCCAATTTTAAAATATTATAAGACTAATTTATGTTCCTCAAATATATATTTTAAATACATTTCTAATCCTATAGTTCACATCAAAATAACAGAAATTTAGTTACTAGACTGTCTGCCTTCTTCCTTTCCTCCTCTTATGAGGCATGCACAAATGATGATGACAGTTAAATGAAAAAGTTATAGTTTCTCCATAACAGCTTCTATTATACTGCTTATTCGAGGCCTGAAGATGGCAAGTAAATTGTATTGCTGAAAACATTCGTAATATTAAATATATTTTGTCACAACAGCAATGTGTGTTGGACTCTTTATGGTTTTTTGTTTTTTGTTATAGTTTCTGTCTGAACATATTATTGTACTTCACAGGGCCAAACAATGACAGAATGTAGATGTTAAGTTAGGTATAAAATTAATTAGTTTTTACAATGGTTGCTTGAATTCCTTGTACTAAGTATAATATATATGTGTATGATTGAATATAAGAAATTAGATTAAGTGAAAATATTTCTTATAAATTGAAAATAGGCACATTCATTTGAATATAGAAATAGTTATATCAGTCCAGGCCATAATGTAATGTAAGTTCGAAATGTTCTAAGTTTGATACTATACAATAGATAGATCTGATTTGTTTTTGTTTGAAAATCTTGACATTGTCAATATCTATAGTTAAGATCAAACAGAATTCTCTTTCTTTATTACTAGATGATTCCGAGGTTAATTTTGATTTTGAGATTTTGATGTTTTTTTTAATTCTGATTATTAGTTTTATATCAAGAGAGAGCTAAATAATCCAAAGCCATACCTGATGAGGAATTCTTAAATTTCTCTCTTGGAACTATAGTATTATCTCTTCCCATATAGTTATGTAAATGGCTTATTACAGTTATATTTATTGTTTTGTATATTCAACTGTCAAATTTGATTTATATTACTATAGTAACATCAGCAGAACATAAAAACATCATTCATTTAGAATTTGAAGACAAATTGATCAATGGAAATACTATAGAAGAGTGATTCAATTGTGCAAAAAATTTTCATATCGTTTGTTTCTGATAGAAAAAGAAGAAGGAAGAACACCAACAACTTAACTCTTCAATTACCCAGCTATAAATTTTTCAACCAGAAAGTCAGATTCCAATCTAATGCTCTGATCTGCAGGGTGATCAAAGAATTTTCTTTTTTCATATAGAAAATGGCAAGAATAACAAATTCTGTTCCTCTATATATTTGATCTATCTTCTCTGAATTTGTTCAAAGAAGATAGATCAAAACCCCAACAGCCCTTTGTTCAAAGAAGTATCAGCTCATTCATGGAATTAAAGAACAAACTTTCTATTGTTCATCACAAGATTCTTGAGGTTAGATGAATTGTTCACATGGGTGTTCATAGGTTGTTCAATTGTTCATAGGTTGTTTTATAACATTTAATGCTAACTATAGAAATTATTTTCTCTTCATTTATATAAGCAGATAATATTTGAACATATTTTAGTGAAAAATGGCTGCTATTTTTGGGTTCAGGAATGTATTATAATTCTTAATGGAAATTAATAGCAATTTAGATCTCAATTTATGAAAATTTAATTTATGAGCATTTTTCAAAAATGCTTTAATCTTGTAAATTAAGATTAAAGTGTATTTTATTATGGCATGCATATATTTTTGATTATTTTAATGTTATAACAATTTAATATTTAATTTAAATTCTGTTACTGATTAACACTAATCAGAATATGATTTATTATTAAAATTTATTTAAAAAATTATTTCATAATTCTTCTGTTTAAGATTTAAATTCTTGTATATACTTATTGAATATAATTAAGGAAAACATTTTAAAATATTTATTAATATAATTAAAGTCTGCCTTGAGTAATTTGTTTTTTTACTTTTCATTTAATTGAAACTATATGCGAGCACTTATCTAGACTGTTTTATAAATATTGTAAATTATCCCATCTTTTAAGAATTATTACTACCTTTCATCTATCTGAATTGTTAAATGGATATCTAAATATTGCAAAAACTGAAAATAAAATTTGAAAATTACTAACCTCATCTAATTCAAATGAATCCTTATATTGATTATCCATTTTTTTAAAAATTTCTTTGCTTTTAATTTCACTATTTGACTTTATCATCATCTTTTTAGATAAAGTTCCAGTAAAACATGGTTCCTCATTTTTTGCAGTTTTATGAGAATTTTCATCGAAAATACTATCATCATCAATTCTGGACTGTCTACAAATAAGAGGTCTTCTTTTTGCTATTCCTGACTGTTCAACAGTTTTAGAATTATTATTTAACAAAGGTTTGTTTGCATTCAATGAATCTGATATTTTATCAACTTCACAATTTCTGGAAAAATTTTTGGGAATTTCTTCATCAACTTCTTCAACACAACTTTTATCATCCTCTAATTTTTGATACATCATTTTCCATTTTGAGTTTCTAGAGTGCAAAGGTGAAAAAGAACTATCATTTGTAGAAGTTTCTGTTGATTGAATAAGACCTCCTTCTTGATCAAAACTGTAAGTATGCCTACCAATTATTAATCTTTTAGGTTTTTCAAGAGGATCATCTTTTCCTTGTTTTTCCAAAAATTCTCGATTAGCAGGATCCAAAATACTATCTGAACTGTGTCTCATTTTACCACTACGAAATGCAGATGCTGCTTTCATTACAGATACAATATCTTGAAGTGAGGTAGAACTTCCTGCAGAAGATTTTCGTTGTTTTTTTTCATTGTTATCTAACCTATCTAAAATTCTATTTGTAATTGCAGAAGAAGGATGACCGTCAAAATGTGGAGAAGCTATAAAAATAAAATTCAAAAACTAAACAAAACAAAATTATAAAAAATAAATTAAATGAAATTAAAAAATAAAAATGTTTTAAAATTAAAATTATTTAAAAATAAATAAAATAAATTTTTATAACAAAATAATAAACTCATTATAAAAATGTTTAAATTTATCCAAATATTGTTCTTATGAAATATTTAAAATTTTTTCAATTGTTACAAGTGATTTGTATTAAATTACTATTTTTTGATATATTATAACATTTTTACAAATGCATTGTAAAAATTAAAAAAAAGTCTAAGAATTATGGTAATAAGAAAAACATTATTATATAAAATAAAAATATTAGCAATATATTTTATTTAATGTAATGTTAAAATCATTAAAAAAAAAGCATTTAATGTAAATAATGAATTTCATCACTACTAACTTTTTTGATAAATTATAATCAATTACTGTAACTTGAAATTAAAAAGCACTTTAAGCAATAGCATAAAAATGCAAACAAATCTTTAAAAGTTGTTCGCATTTTTATACTACTGCTTAAAGTGCTTTTTAATTTCAAGTTACAGTATTGTTTGCAAAAGAGCAGTTATGGATTTCAATGATATAATCAATTATATTAGCAGAAATCTTTTAATTATTTCTATTGAATGTTTTTGATTCAATAGAATTTAAGTTTCAGTTAATGTTTTCAGTTTCAGTAATAAGATTATTAATGTAATAAAACAAACAACAATTAAAAGAATAAATTAATTAGTAACATTAATCATTGCATATCTAAAATTAAATGAAAAAACAGAGTAGAGAATGCAATGAAATTATAATTATTAATATAAAATGCTGATATAAATAATTGCATAAAACTATTAATATTTTCATGTTAATTAATATAAGTTTAAAAATGAATAATAAATATGGTCATAATTAATAATGATAATATAAGACAGATCCTATGTAATAAAATTGCAACTCAGACATTTTTTTATTATTACACACTTTTATTATTATTTATGGCATAACTTTATGTACTGTTTTCTGTTGTAAAGTATTAAATCAATATTATGACACTTAACAACAACAAACAATACAAAGAATATATAAATTATATAATGTGAAATTTTAAATGCTGAAAATTAATATGTTTGCACTTATAATTTACAAATACTGTAAACAAGACATTCAAATGCTCTAACAGATGTGGCCAAACTCCATGTCACCATGAGCTACACACAAGAATCTCAAGTGTGGCTCATAGCAGTCAGTTTTTTCAGGATAATTTTAGTCAATAATTTAAAAAATTATATATTTTGCATTCATTTATATAGAATATGTATACTATTTTATATAATAAATAAACAAATATATATATATTTTAAATTAAATAATGAATTAATTATTTAATTTGTGGATTTATATCTATTTTGCCAGGTTTTTTAAAGTCTGGTTTGTACTTTGTTAGGGCAGTATGTAGCTCCATAAGCCTGATCACATATAGATGAATCAGTGCAAAACAAATAGAATTAGTTGCATTTAGTGAAAAAGAGATCAGACAGTAATTAACAAATTAACATGAATCAATTAATCAAGAGATTTAGTTTGTTTATACACATTCTTATGTTACTGAGTCTTGTCCAGTTTTGACTAATTAGTCTGTGATCAGCCTAAGACACTGATTCATGAGTTATGCACAAGTGTTTTAATTTGATAAATTTCATAGACAAGTACAAGATTTTCAAAAGTTATACTGAAAATCAAAATAAGTTGGCAAGTATCTTTTAAGCTGTGACATTTCAATTTTGGAACAAGTTTTCATAATTCCACTGGGAGATGTGTGTCCTTGTGATACATTTTCAAGGCTTAATCATCTTGAATTTCTATTTCTCCAGTTACCATTTCAGTAAGTGCTAACTGATAAATTAGAAACCCAACATCAGTTAAGTCAATTTCAAATGGATTAATAAAATAGATGATGGTTAGTTTTAATTTCTTCAGATCTTCAAATGTTAGACTGAAATTTACCAATAATTCGCCTAACCTTCCTTGAATTTCATTAATTTTTCCATTTTTGATTTCAGGAGATTTGATTTTAGATGAACTGCAATTGTAGTTGCCAGCAGAGGAGACTTCTTATAATTTATTTCAATGAGAATTAAAGGCATTCAAATGCTTTTAATTTTCATTCCTATTTTCCATACAATAAAGTGATATTTGCTTAGTTATTCATGCCATTATTATGTGATTTGGTTTTGAATATTTATTAAATGAGAAAAAGATGAAATAAATATTTTTTGTTTTTGAAATGCAGAGTCTTGACAAGTATTCCATTTACCCAAGTTTAAGGGTAATACTGCTTCATATTAATTATGAACTGTTCATGGTATGGAGCCATATTGAAGTAGCATGAGTTACAATTTGGATATGATGGTTCTACATTTCAAGGAAAAAAGTTATGGAAAATATTTTATGTAAAGTTGAATTTTAAAGAGCTATATCTATATAAACCAGGGAATATCTAATCTATCAAAATAATATAGAGGGTGAAAAATAATTGCCAACATTTTGATTTCACTTTATTTACATATTAAAAAAATTTCTTATATCAAAAGAAGAAAACTTTTCAAATATAACAATTCTTGATATTTAATAAATTTGATTTTTTAAACACTAAATATCATATCCAATGAAAATCAGACTATAAAATGAATATTTTCATTCTTATGTTACAATATAATATTAAAACTTATTTTCTAATGCAAAATATTTCATATGTAAAAAATAAATACAAAAAATACAAAATTTAATGAATGACAATTTATTTATAATTTTTAACAGTAAAATTTTGAATTGTACAACTTTTATTACATTTAAGTATGCTTCACATTTATTTATTTAAATACAATACATACTTTAATCTGAAACAAAATATTACTTGGCATTATTTTAAATTGTAAAATTAAGATATAAATATAATTTTTAATTAAAATTTTCACAAATGTTTTTTCTCACAAAATATTAAAATTTTAGTTATTATATAAAACCATAAAAAAAGTTCTTATAAAATAAGATATTATGATTATTTTAAGGAAATGTGATATTTAAACTTAATTCATTATAAGAAAATATTTGTTATCTAACATATCGTATTTAAGTGCAGAATATAAATATTCTTTAAATATTTTTTGTATATTTTTATATACATATTTTGTATAGATAGAGATATATGTTATTCAAATATATATATATATGTATATTTATATATTAGATTTGACGTTAAAAACCTATGTATATTGAAAAAGTTAAAATAAATTTAAATAAAATTATCTATCTTTCAAATTAAAATTATTTTCTCAAATATAAATTTTTTCTTGAGTAAAAAGAAATATATGATTATTACATAAATATACGATGAATAAAATTTTAGACAAAAATTAATTTAATTCTAAAATACTTCAAATCAGTAGGTAATTATAAAAATTGAAAAGATTTAGCAAGAATTTGATAACTGCTATAATACTGTTTAATTTTAAGGAAGCTTTCATCTCATCTATTTTATATCACAGCATTTACATTTATGATAATTTCATATTTCAACATGTAATATTGAATGTAAAACCATCCAAATACAAGTAAAACCATCAAAAACAATTCATAGCCATATAAGGCACAATACTGCTTTTCTAAAATACAATAAGTAAAAGTATTTTTCTATATAAATTTTTGAATATTTTTTAATAATTTGATATGGTTAATATTTAACATTTAATTATTAATCTCTATCTGATTATATAAAAATTATTTACAGTAATTTAATTTTGAGCAATTTTGAATTATTTAATATATAGAGGAAAATTTTGAAGTAAAAAATGAATTGTTTCAAGAAAAATTTTCAGATAAATTTTTTTAATATAAATAATATATTTAATTATCATCTGTAATTAGAGTATTAAGATCTTGTTCTAGATGTTTTCATAAAAATAATAAAACTCAAAAATATTCTTGAAATTTTAAGATTACTGATAAATTTCTCTTTATATTACATATAAGCTAGTATAATGCTATATTATTCATTCTTGAAATTAATTTTTATTTTTTGATACTGAATTAAAATTTCCAAAAATTGCTTTTTCTGTCTTCAAAATAAACAATGTTAGCATCTTTAACATTTCACTCTATCCTAAATTTTGAATTTACATGATTAAATTTATTTCACATTTCTTATCATTTTGAAACAAAGTCAAATTCTAATTTTCAAAATCAAAAGTATTATCAATACTCAAACAATCAATGCAGTTATTGGTATGTATAGGAACTATAAAGTAATTTCAATTGTTACTATGTATCTTTATATCAAATAATATGATAGAACAGTGGTTCTCAACCGCTGTTCCACGGAACATTGGTGTTGCATGAACCTATTCAAGGTGTTCCGTGAAATAATTTATTAAATAATTAAGTAATTGGAATATTTTAATAAAAACAATTTTGCGATAAATTGAACAACTTGGCAACATGTCTATTTGTCGTATTCCTATCCACCCTAATGGTTTTTAATTTTTATTTGTATCTTGTATTCATGATTTTGTATTAGTTGAGTTGCCACAAGCATTTTGCCTGTTGTAAAGAAGTTTTCAAATTTTAAGTTTTTACGTTTGACCTTCCAATTCTAAAGCTAAATTTTGATACAATTCCACATAAATAACTGAGATATTCTACTTCTACTTAGTTAACATTTGCTTATAATATTTATATTCCTATTTATACATTAAAATTTCTATTGGCAGAACACACTTTTGCTTGTTATGTGCCTAGGTCACATGCCGACATCATTTCTTGAGGTCAGACCGATATTAAGGTGAAACAGACTATAGTTTGATTTCGGATATTAGTTTATTATTTGTTACAGACAAAAATATATATTTGTATTATCCATTCTGTAATTTATTAATTTTTTCCTTCTTTAGACAGTTAAGAAAAATGGTGTTCCACTATTTTTCTGTTAGTACCAAAAGTGTTCCGCCGCTACAAAAAGGTTGAGAACCACTCTGATAAAATATAAATGAAACAAGTTTCAAATTCAGTATAAATGCAATATCATACATAATTTATCTATATTTTATCAATACTTTTATAATTTCAGTGGTTATAATTTCTTGGTTAATAGTATTATGAGCCACATCTTATAGAATTCCATTATTTCTATTATTAATAAATTTTAATTAATGATATAACCATCCATATCTTAGACTAAAAACAATTATTTTATGATCTACTTATTATTATACAATTTCATTATTTATCAGTGTTAATATCATTGTTTTAATATATTACTATAAATTTTACTTATTAAAATTATGTGATTGATATAAACTATGCTTTTATGATGAAAAACAATATTTTATGATCAATTTCTAATCACTGGAACAAATCAACATGTATTTCTTATATCTGATTAATAATAATTTTGATTACCAATGGTTTTTATGGAATCAACTAAAATCATTAACAAGTTTCTACTGTATAAGTTATTGTTAAATTATTATTATTATTATTTTTCATGAATTTTATTATAATAAAATTTGATAAAAATTTTTAATTGTTTATGATCAGTGACCTTTTAATATATATTTAATAACAATCTTTTGACAAAAGAATAAAAAAAGCAGCTCAAAACAAATATAGTATTTTAATTCTAAAATATTTTAGGCATTTTTATGTCATCAGACATTACATACAGAACAAAAAATATAGAAATCAGAAACACTGTTGGTAAATTTAATTTTTTTTTTTTGCAATTGTTAATAAAAAGACAGACATGAATATAATTGGAGAATTTTATATAAAACTTTAAATTGTTGAGATAAGTTAATATTTTCAAAACAATGATCCAGAAAAAGGCTTGTAATCAGTATAAGATTTATATATATTTTCATCAGCAAATTTACTTTTTCCTTAATGTAAAAAAGCGGAGAGAGAGAGCGAGAGATGTCTTAGAATAACTTTTCCTTTTACAATTTAATTGGTGGTATAACTATGCTAATGCAACTGATGTGATGCACTGGAATCCATTATTTTAAAAGAGCCATCTAACAAAGTTCAGTTTTGTCTGGATATTTAAGTTTTTATTTTCATACAATATTTGATTAGTATTCTGTATAGTTTATGCTTTATTTAACTGTTACTTATCTTGAAAATAAATTTTATTTCTGATATGCTGATGATAAATATAACTATGATATATATATTAATTACAGCTAGTTCTCGACTTACGACCACGATCGGTTCCGACAGACCGGTCGTAACACGAATTGGTCGTAAGTCG
>WUQG02008851.1:0-11973 GCA_011317285.2 Androctonus mauritanicus
ATAAACAAAATTTATTCCTACTTGCTTTAAGTGCAGTTATATAGTTATGTATTGGACATTACGAAGCAATGGTTATATACTGATGATTATTATAAGATTATAAAATAACTAGCTTAAAATTGTCTTATCAATATATTTCTTAGAATTTACTAAAGAAAAGAAAAAGCAAGGTCTAAATAAAAAGCCTAAATATAAATAAAAAGATACAAATAGTCCTTAACTTACAATGGGGTTCAGTTTAAACCACGCAGGTGTAAATCAGAATGGTTCTAATCATGCAGTCATAAATCAGAAATGCCCGAAATTCATGGATTTCTCATTACATATGTTTACTAAAACATTATATATAATCTTATTAAACATAATGAACACAAAACTATAAGAAACCAACATAAAAAAGATGCTTTCCATATATTAAACTATTGCTCAAGGATTCCTCATAAATTGCATTGAAGTTTCACAGAATTTATTGATAGCTTTGTCATCATAAATATGAGTAGCTGTAAGGAGAAGATTACCTAAACTGATAAAGATATAGAAAATTAATGTTGATCTCATATGCTTAAAGCTATTTCATGATTGAAAATTTAGAGAAAACTAAATCCAATGTTTCTAATACTGTATAAAAATTGAATTCATGGATTTTGCATAAATGGTAGCAAAATAATTGCAGTCTATAAATTACAATCTAATTAAACAATTTTTCATTTTAATCCATATCTATAGTACAATATTTATTTTCCATATTTAGTCTTTTTATGTAATTTTTGGAACATTTATTTTAATAAAAATTGTGAAATGAATCATAAATATTTGGAATATGTCGTTATAATTTTTTAAATAGAAAATGAAATGGTAATATTTTACCCCATTATTGTAACAATGTGCCCAATATAGCTGTAAATTGTTATATTGTACAATAGAAGATTTTCCTTTTTTATAGTATTAAAAAGCTTTTAAGAAAATTAAATAACTGGTATTTATTCTCTAAATATATATGCTGAACTGAAAATTTTAAAAAAATTATTTGGAATCATGATGAAATGTTATGCAAAATTTATAAACATGAAGCCCCAGTCTTCCTTATTTAAAAACCTGGTTTCAAACTGATTCTAAATTCAATTACTGTACATGAATTCGTTTTATTCAAATTTACGAGGCTTAAAATAAATTTTATTATAAATATATGAATTTAAACTTTTAAATATATATTTTAAGTTTTTTCTCAATAATTTCCACTGTACCTTACTGCAAAGGTGAACAACAAAAATGTAAAGGAAGATCACGAAAATTCTGAGAATTGCAGAAAAAATTGAGAAGTAAAAATTTTCGAAAAAATGTTGGATGAATTTTTTCGGTGACAATATTTTAAAAATTTACACAGAAAATAGAAAATAAATAATTAAAAACAGTGGGAGGGAAGCAATTTCGGGCTTTCTTGCAATAAAAATCGGCCCAGACACATTTAGAATATATTTAATCGTTCGACACCTTTTTAATCATCTGAATGTTATATTCTAATAACAAAAATAACGGTCATATTTATATCTGAAAACACTGAGAAACCAGGTTCAAAATAACTCCGAATGAGAACTAATATTAACTATTGAGAAATGAGAACTAAAACTTAATAATAAAAAATAAGTTCAAGTAATCAGAAATTAGAGTTTAATAATCAATGACTAAAGGAGATATTAAAATTGTCACACTAGCCACATACATGGTACGTGCCTTTTTGATGTCCATATCATTATATTGGATGAGTGATTAGTTAATAAAGAACTTGTGTTTAGTCAAAAATGACATTTTAATCCCTTTCCTCATTATTTCATTATTCGTTACAATAATGTTGAATATGGGAATGACATCCAGTGGCAAAGCTATGTAATACTGAGGGGACAACTGCCCTTGGCGGCAGTTCACGCCGGCATCGAAAAGATTTATTTATCAAAGAACGAAAATATTGTCTTGATTCCCATAACGAGAAAATATATGCTTGGCCTCTTATGTCAGTCACTGACGGTCCTACATATAACTCTAATAATTAGAGAAATATGTAAGATTAAAGAAACTAATATTTAAATATTGAGATCACGGACAAAAAAAAATTGCACGTCTGTCTTAACACACATCCAAATTTCTGAAGAATCGTTGATTTAAAAAAATACAAAATTATTATTTAAAAAATCAAAATATAAAATTAGTTTGGAAAATATTTTAATTTATGACGATAAAATTCAACATTGGTTACAATAATTACGTTTAATGAGACAATATCATTGCTCAATCTACAACTATCGGAAATACTAGACGGACGCTGCAGCGAATATTTTGTGAAAAAATAAGTACACACTACAGATTGATTATTTTTTCTGCAGTTCTGCATCGTTTTAAAATTGCATTAAAATTTATTTAGTTCGTAATAGTGAAATAAAATGCCTGTATTTTAGTGAAATAAACCGAAGAAATAGAAAATATAAGGATGAATATTCTAACAATCGGATTATATCTATTTATATGGACGTAATTTGCGAAGGTTTTGAAATTCAAACTATCCTTTTCAAAATTTAAAAACATTAAAAAAAATCTGTAATTTTCGTTCTGGTCTGATATCTGGTAAATTAAGTTAAAATTTCCGTTCCAAAATGTTAGATACGCTACTGCGTAGATTTAGTATACTGTACACGAACTGAAAATGCAGCTGTTACATATTACATAAAATATTTGTATTGCAACAACTTATTAAGAAAATAAAACATACTAATTACTTTATATATAAATAATTTATTAGTAATAAAAATTTTAACAATGTTGCGCTAAATTTTAATACTTTATACTTCATCCTATATTTATGAAACTTCTATTCAGTAAGCGATTCATATTACAAATTGAATTTTCTTCTCTTGCATAAATTTTAAATGGATAAAGAGAATATCACATTGATATATTTACGAACTAAAATTCATCCGATTTTAAAAATTATTTTAAAACTTTAAAGTTTTTAACAGTTAATTTAAAAATATTTATATTTTTCAATAATTTTTAACAGAAAAATACTTACAGCTGAATTATGAACTGGGGGTCTTCCGAGAGAAATATTTGGCATTGATGGAGAAGAATACAAAGTGAGATCGCTGACACTTCCCTGTCCCGTTAAAGAATGAAATGGAGATGTGCCAGGCTTCTAAAATAATAAAAACATTATCTGTTAAGCAACAATACAAATGGTATTCAAATATAAAATTAAACTAACATATAAACAAAATATAACAATTCTACAATAGATTGAAAGGGAAAAAAAGACCAGCAATTTATTTAAAATCGACATGATTATATAAAATTAAATCTCTAGCTTTTTCTATTTACTTTAATCAATTTAATGTATTAATATTAAAAATTAGGTGGAAATATTTTTTTTTAGTCCCTACGCAAGTTCAATAAGGATCTAGGTCATAAAGTCGAAATATTCTCTTTTTTATAAATCTCATAAATATTAAAAATAATATACAGCATCCCATAGGAAACAGAATTAAATAGTTATTTTTGTATTCCGAATGTAAATCATGTTCAATTATAGCCATTTTTATTTATTTAAAAATTGAGTGTGTTTTATAACTGACTGCAGAACTATTTAGAAAATGTGAAATATAAACAATT
This sequence comes from Androctonus mauritanicus, assembly GCA_011317285.2. NCBI lineage: Eukaryota > Metazoa > Arthropoda > Arachnida > Scorpiones > Buthidae > Androctonus > Androctonus mauritanicus. Next base: position 3,658 of record WUQG02008851.1, read on the forward strand.
CGCAAATATTTAGTTAACGATTCCGTAAACTAGAAAAAAAAAAACGAATTTGATAATTTAAAAATAAAAATATTTTATAGAGGCCAATTACCAATCATCTAATAATAACATCGAATAAACTATAAAAGGTTTTGCTTAGTCGGAACCGACGTAAAACCTGGATAAATTTTTGAACACAACCTATTAATAGAAACTCTGTCCATCAGCTTACAGAGCTTGGTACGTTGACAGCTTCTTCAGAGTAAAGGGGATAAAAAGGGGTCGACACAACCAACTCCTACTTCCTTTCGAACGGTAGTGTAACACTCAGCCCAGATTCTAAACTTAGCACACTTCTCCAAATATAAACATTCCCAAATTGTTCTGGCATTCACACGTCCCTATCCGACCCAGATGGTGAGGATGCAATGGCTTGTTTTCTTTCTGCCATGTACATCTATATATACGTTACGCTTTCTTAGATTTTTTTTTATTCAATTGAAACTCAATTTTTCAAAAATTTTATAAAATCGTTTTATATTTTATAATAAAAACTTACCTCTTGAATAGGCGTACTGCCACTGTTCGAATGTACAGAATGTATGTTTGCACCATTTGGAGGTGAATCAGGACTATTTTCATTATTACAACTCGAACCGTCAACTAAAACAAATATGAAAAATACAAGTAAAAAATTATTTAACGCTAACTTTAAATTTTAATTTAAAATGCCTATTTTACATAACAGTAATAGTATTTAATAACAAATTAAATTACTTAGCAACTAAGTTGTGATCATTTTAATAAACAGTATTACACAATTGATATATAAAAATTTGGCACTTAACCATTAAAAAAAAAAATTCTTTTTCAAACTTTTTTCTAATTTAATTTTCTAAATTCGAAAATCAGTAGGTTAAAATTGCAATTATCTAGAAGTCGTGAAGAAAGTATTTAATAATAAAACAAAAAAAAAAGATAAGAAAAATCCTTTTCTTGGGTATACAAGTCAAAACAATGGGACGAATGGTACCAAAACGTCGACCTTGGACTATTTATTTTCCGTTCCAAGAGCGGAATATAATCAGTTTACGACTAAACTTTTAGAAGAAAACGGAACTGGACTGTACGCTATCTTTAAAACATGTTAATTGCCGTGTCTGACAAATCCTTCCTACATTCAGTTAATACTTTTTTAAACAACGCTGAAACAGCGTTATATAAATCAGAACAAATTGTTTTTCTTTTTATTTCGTGCACATGCTTCAATCATATAAAAAAAAAATTACTATGTTGCATAACAGACTGCACTTGGATAATTATCAAACCAAATAATTGTTAACTATATGTAGAAAAACATGCGACTGTCAGCCATACTTGTTATAGGTCTCCTCTTCAACGGAAGTGATACTTTGTGATCCTTTCGGCGCAGTAAGGGGCTGCTTCTTCGGTCGTATACCTTCTGTTTCAGCACAGATCTCACTTTAAGATTCGGTTCGGAAGCTAGACAATAAACCAACAAAACACAGTGCAAGCACATTCTCTGTTACTAGCAAGTTAATAAACACAAAACAATATTTAAATTAGAAATAAACACACTTTTAACCACTCTCATGCTTTAATGTTAGTGTTAATAGCCTACCAGGAGACATAACAAATTCAAGCTAACTCAAAATGCCGTTTACCATTAAACAAACAATTTTTATATATATATAACTGTATATATACATGTGTATAAATATAATTATCTATAAACCAAATATAAATCTATATTTAGCTTACCAGTTTTTCTTAATGGAGGAAAATCATCTTCGTATTTACCCAATAAAGGATGCCTAACAAATAATTAAGATAATTATACACACATTTTTTTAATTTTTATTTTACTATCAATAAATTTTAAACTAATTAAAAAAATACTAGTAGTTTTTCCGTTCACATTTAAGTTACGGTAAAAGTAACGTTGATCACGCAATGTAAAACGCCTACGTATTCACCTTGGTAATCCAAGGTCGAGTTTGCGTGACAACATTGGCAGTTGACGTGACAGATTTAGAAACAGTGAATTACGGGTCTTTCTCCCCCTTTCATTATTACTACTTTCATAATGACTCGCTTTCAAACCGAAAATTATAATATATATGTTGGTAGTCTTTTTTTTAACCTCCATTTTATTTAATATAAATTCAATATGTGCAAAATAAAATTTAACAGATTAAAAAGAAAAAAAAACATGTTTTTAAATAAAATATTTAACTAAACTTCTTAATATATATATTTGGAACTTACCAATTTCTTAAACTAGTTGGAGAATTGGCCGAATTAGCTACAGCTTCTCTATGTTTTTTATTTAGAACAAATTCCTGTAATTTTTGTTTGACTTCGGAAGACGCAATTGCACCTGAATTTAGAAAATTTGATCTAATAATTACGATCAAATAATAGCGAAATTTTTCAAATCGTAATTTAAGACGAAAATCTTTCACATACTCTGTTCGTGTTTCTCTTTTTTCTTTAACTGCTCTATTCTTTCTTTATCTCTGCGTTCTTTTTCTATTTTCTGTTCTTCTTCCAATCTCTTTTGATGATCCAAAAATTCCTATTTAAGTACCGCGAATATAAATTTTTCAAAATTTTCGAACCGATCTTGTTTATTGAGACAAGTCAAATTTATTTTTAAACAATTCACCTTAATCCTTTCTTGCATTTGTTTCTCGTGGTGCTCGGCCAACTGCTGCTGTTGTTGATGGAAGTGTTGGAGGAGGAGTTGTTGCTGTAACTGCTGTTGTTGTTTTAACTGCAGCAGTTGCTGTTGGAATTTCAAATGTTGTTCTTGCAACGCTGGATTAATACTATTGTTAGTTATATCTCCGTCAATAATTGTAACTCCGTCGTAAGCGGATCCTAAATCTAATAGAAATTAAAAACTTTCTTTTTACATTTCGGCTTCGGTAAAGTCGATCAGAAATCAAATTTACTAGTATAAAGTACGGTTTAACAAATATAATTAAAGATCTAATTCTGAAAAATCAATTATCTTTCGAAAATGAAAATGAATTTAATCTCTGAAGTATAATATTACATTTGCGACATGTCTTAACAAACATTTCGATTCGCTGAAAATTTATATTGATATAATTTAACTGAATTTTCGAATTAAATTTTTAAAGATGTTATTAACCATGAACAAATTTTTTAAATTAAATTTACCTTTTCTTTGGAGTTGTGAATATCGAGCATTAATTTCCATACTATTATGAGAACTTAAATTTTCTATATTAAAAAAAAAAAATCAAATTGTAAAAATATGTATATGAAAGAACTTCACAAAAAAAAAAATACTCATAAAGTCCAATTCACATTAAATTACGAAAACGTAAATTGCATTTAGAATACATTATACTAAATTGTATATTTAAATCCTAGTAATAATAGTAGTAGTAGTAGTAGTAGTAATAATAACAACACATCAAAAATCCATTGAAACGTTCACAGAGGAGTTACATAATTAATGATTTAACTAATAATTATGCTATTTTTTTTACCCAAAATTCTGTATTGTTTATTCAAATTAAAATAATTAACCGTTCAATCCATAAATAATTTCATTAAAAATTATACTTCTCTCTCAAATCTCTCTTACAGTCTTATATGGATCCTAGTCCTATGCATGATTTGAGTCATTTAAAAACATTTTGGATATAACTTCCAACTATGACTAAGCCAAACATATTATATAATAAGCTGTTTAATTTTTTATGCCACCGCTTTAAATAATTATATTTAAACATGACTTATGTAAAAATACAAAATAACAATGACATACAAAAAAGAGAAAGAAAAATACAGAGAAAGTCTAATTCTGCAGATTAATTTGAAATTTAAATTACGAGTGATTTATTTTAAATATAGATTTTTTTTTATTTTTTAATTCTCATATTTCCATATTTTAATCTGACCCATATGCTACATTGAAATTAATCTATACAGTAGTATATATATTTTCATTCGCATATGTCGAAATCAAGTCATTCATTCTTTTGCAAATTTATTCGCCTTCAAGGAAAAAAAAATTACAAATTTAACTAAACACTTACGTAACTTTTGATAGCAATATAATCATAAATACAGAAGATTCTGTTTCATCCAGGAAACTGCTTAATATTTAATTAATTTAATAATGCATGAATATAAAAATTCTCTATTTTCTTAAATTTATTGAAAATTATGAATCCGATAAGTAATACAACAAACTGTCAAATTATAAAAATTGGAGAAACTTTTTTTTGTTTTTTTTTAATAAAGTCATATTTATGGCTACAGTAAGTGTAAATAAATACTTTATATCCGAACCGTAATAGGTCTATCTAACAACAGACCAACTCGTTTCTTAAAAATAGACATACCAATTAGGGGGAAAAAACTATTCATGAACTACGAGACCTTGAATGTATTTATAGAAAATATTCTTCCGTTACGGTACGTGATATGGCAGTCGAATGTGTTTTCTGCGGATATAAGTTTGATGCGGATTTACAACTGAACAAAAGTAACTATATTTGTATACGTAGTACACTTATATTATTAACTATAATTATAAAAATATGTGATGGCAAAAAAGGAGATTAAAATTTCAAACTATACAAAAAAAATTATAGTATAATATTTTTAAGGAACGAATGTTTAGATGTTAACAGTTGGATATTGTTAATTCAGACTGATCGGCGAATCAGGAAAATTTTTTCTATAAAAATAGTGTACAAGTTTCTAATGATTAACGAAATTTCGTCATAATTAATTTACAATATATGTTTAGTACTGTTTGACGAGGAAGATTCGAAGGAGAAAACGCGAGACAAAATTTATCTAACGACGACGATAATTGTAAATTCCGGTTCAGAGTAGATAACAAATCAAAGTAATATATCCAAATGAAAAAGTATGACTCAATGAAGGCGACAAAGCAATGTCAAAGTGCGCGCGCTATTTACTATACTCTTACTATTTTCATTCAGTTGTGTTCAAAGCTGGCAAGTGGAACACAAAAGATAGTATTATCTACAGCTCCCAACATCTTAATGAGCGAGTGTTTGACGTCATTACAGCTATGTATAGATCACACGCAGACACCGGTCGATCCAAAATACCGCCTACGTACGACGTTCAACCTCCTTTCAATGACGTCAGAGTCAGTGACGAGCCTATGACGTCAGAACTGGTCCATTCCATAATAAGTATTTTGGCACTAGTTTACAAAAATCGATAAATAGCATATACATCATTTGTCTCCTATTCTTAAAACTAAACTGGAGACGACGAGAAATTCTTTCCTCGCGAGAAAAATAGTTAGTCGGAAGGATGGAAATCGGGAGGAAATAAACGGCGCACAGACAGAAAGATAAACATAGTTACTAGGAGAACAATGATAGATTGTGCAAGATATAGGAGTTACTTCGCCTGTGACGTCGGAACAGTTACACACACACTTGTTAACCATAGGTCAACGTCTGAACGAATCAATATTAATACAAAATAATTAGTTTGAAAATTAAACCGTCTCATTGATACCAATATGATGATTTGATAAAGTTAACAAGTGGCGGGCGTATTATGTAGAAAAGAGCGCTTGTACTTGTGTTTACTGTTCTGTCACTTTCGACAATTTACTAACCAAACAGTTATAAAATCTGATATCGATTTAGAAAAGAAAAAAAATATGTAAACTTTCATCATGTTGAAATATAAAAAACGGTTATTCTCTTTGTAAAAACTAAACAGCAGGTTTACTCTAAACAATTTAAATATTAAATTATACGTATTTATATATTTAAATGACGTATAAGATATATTGCAAGCAAGCGACTAAATTTAAAACGAACTTAAAAACTTATTTTAAAGCGTTAAAACTGCTGAACACGCGCGCACACTAACTCAGATAAAAATAACAAGACAAAACTTACCCTTGCCACAAGAAAATACAAAATGCATATCAGTACCTCTATCTATTTCCATTGTTTTAAAATAAAGTAAATATGCATTTATCACTTAAATCAAAATGTGATTGTAGTAGTAACGAAGGAAAACTACTTTTTTCATGGCGAAGGCTGCTTGGATGAACTGGAGTCGCTTGTGAAAGGATCACGCTTATAGAGTACGTAACAACTGACAACAGCGCCGCCAAACTTTATAAATAGAACTTCAAGATTATTTTGCGACGGTTCAAAAAAATATCAGTCGGAAGCTGTTTACCGTTTTATACCCGTCTGATCTATAAACCTTGACATCGGGAATTTGGCTGATACCAAGGATTAATCCAAACTACTGCGCAAAAACCGCTATCTTTGTATTAATATTTAAAACTCTACAAATAAATTAATATTACTATGATAAGGCAACTAGGAAGTAAATAATGATGCAATCGTAACGTTCCTTTTTTTTGTGCATTTTTTACAGAATTTTATATGTTGCAAAATTTTTCTTTGTTAGCATTCTTAAAATTATAAAAACAGTATTTTTTCCTTATAATATTTATCGATAGAATATCGAAAAACATTACCAGTTAATGTGTTATAACTATAAGGTATCGAGAAAATTTCTATCAAAACAAGTTAACGATATATCAAACAGACCAATAACCTAAATATGAACGTCATCGAAAATTGATGATAATGATATATCGTAGGCTTTTATATTTTTAATAAAATGCGATAACTTCAGATAGATTCAATTAAATTTAGAAATAAAATTAAAAAAATACGCGTATTCTTGTCGAGAATTTATCCTAAATTACAGTAACTTACTATTAATTAATCAATTTTTTTTTTCATTCTACTTTCTGCTTACAATCCAAATCTTAAAATATCAGTCAATAATTCCTGGAAGTTCTCTTTAAAATCAAAAGCTTCGTTTGGATCCGAAAATAGCATGAAATCTCATTCTATTAATAGTAACATGAAATCTTCAAATTGAAACAGATCGGAGTGGTTTCACTGCACGACTATCTCAGTTAAAGGAAAAGAGTTTTCATAAGGAGGGAGAAAGAGAGAGAAACTAAGTCAATTATATAGGAGAATTTGTCTGTCGGATCTTCGATCCATTACGGGGAGAAACTCATTTCTTATATGACCTTGCAGTTTTAAATTGAATGATGGTGTGTAGATGATTAAATAAAATCCTATCGACGCCTTCGCTCTTTTTTTACAATTTAAATATCTATTTTTGTGCTAAAATTGGGAATTAAATTCATTATTTTATCCGAGAAAGAAAATTATCAGAGAGAAACGTAGAAGTAATAAATTCTATTAATTTACAAAGGATATAATATTTCCGTCTGGATTTGTTAATTATTTAATAATTATATCTCAAAATAAATTTTTTGAAACTAACTTATATAAGCTTATTACGAGCTATTTAACAGAACGAGATTATAAAACTCTATTTTATAATAGAATTTTAATTAATATCAATTTTTTAACATTTTATTGGTCTTATAAAATATATTTTATTAATTATTCCGGCACTGATATAGTGAGAAATATTAATAATCAGTGTGTATCAGAATATATTTTTATATCGTAAATTTTAAGATTTGATAGGTATAAAAAAAATTATTTCTTCAATTATTATACAAAAATTATTTTTTATATCGAGAATATAGGAACTTATTTTATATTTATCATATACATTTATAACGTAATTATATTAATTTACAAACCTGATCTTTAAAAATCTTTTACCGATATTAGATATTGTTCTACAATTAGTTTAATTTATGTACTAAACACAACAAATTATATATAAATTTGTTTTTCCGGTCTGTCTAAGATATTTCTAGATATTTACAAAATTTATGCCAAAAGCGATTACATATGACTTGAACTATAAAATTTTCATCAGAATTTTTATATCTGGGCAACTGTATTCGTTTATTAAATTTTATTATTTAAATATTGTAAAAGAAATTATTTAAATATAAATACAATTTTTTAGGTTTGTTTTCATTAATCCGAAAAAAAAAAAAAATTATTATTTAATAATCTCGAGGCAAATTGAAATTTCTTTTCAACTTGAAAGGATCATAACAGAATAATTTAATATCTCTGTATATATATATATTAATAAACTGTTATCTGTTATATCACAAATTGGATTGATGTATAAATTTAGTAATGGTAAAAACCTCGAGGGATTTATAAGGTGCTTAAGACTGTTACTACGAAATCGATAACGTTTTGTTGGAGAAATATTGGCAAATATAAATATAAACCGGCAGATATATAATTTTATTAACCTAATGGAATATAAATCTGTATTAATCGAACTGAATGTTAAGCTTAA
>WUQG02008862.1:0-11973 GCA_011317285.2 Androctonus mauritanicus
GTTCAAGTTCCTTGGTACTGCTTCATACTAACTATTGACTGTTTATGTATGGAGCTGCAATTTGGCCATGGTGAATATGTTATAATCCGAAAAACCGCTAGTTCGTTCATCTGGCAATTCGAGTAGTTTCATTTGTTATTCTAATTCAAACCACAATTTTGGAAGTTGTCGAGCATTTTGAATCCAAAAGATATCCCATTATCGGAATCTATTTCATATATTTTAATCATGATTTTAATACAAGCGAATTTATCAATTCGCATATTATGCATTGATTACTGAATTTTAAACTTTCCAACATCATCATTTTCTTAAAATTTAAAAAAGAATGCATACTTCAGCAACCACTACGATTCAATAACTACAATTATTATTATATTGTTGTATGATTTTTAATAGCCCCATAAAAATGATGTAGCTCAACAATTTATATAAATCTGAATAAACTTTCCAAATAAACTTGATATCCAACTTTTTTATAAGGATTAACTTTCGAAATTGTGTGAATGATTTTAACGCACGGTCTATAAGAATTGATATAGTAACCAACAGTGGTGGACTTTCGCATTGGCGGTGGAGGCGACCGCCTCGAACCCCACATCCAAGAATCTCCTTATTTAACTTTAAAACTTGAACAACGTTAAATTATAAAAATGTTATCATTTTTCGATTTTGTTACATACTTATCTAAAAAAAAAGATTTTATTTTAATAGGGTCCAAAAATCTTTCTATCTCGGGTCCCTTAAGGCAAAATCTACTACTGGTAACCAACATTTATGTTGGTTGCTACAAATTTATTTCGCATTTTTTATTAAATAGTTATTACATAATGCATTATTTGAAATAATTTCAATATTTCTGAGCAATTAAATAATATAAAATTATAATCGTTGCACTCAAGGAAGTTGTATGCACTGCATATTGAACATCGATGATATTGAATAAATACACAAACCTTGTAAATAAATTTAATTAATGGCCACTATATCATACATTCATCTGAAATTTATCTATAGAACTTAAATTAGAAAAATAGCAATTTATTTAAATTAAAAATATTAATAAGTGGACATTTTAGAACTTTTATACTTAAAAAATTATAACAAAACAATCAGCTTATTTACCTAAAGTCCTTCTGAATCACGCCATGTTATATTCGTTGTTATATTAGCAGAGAGAGAAAAGTTATTTCTTTCATAGAATTTCTAATTGCTTTAAAAAAAAAATTCAAACAAGATTTTTAAAATCAATACAAAAATTTTATAACTATAATATTAGGTAAATAAAATAAAATTATAAATGAATATTATATATTAGTTTAAATTTAGCGGTAGATGGTGCATGGGAGAGTAGTAACGACAGAATAGTATTATTTTCAAAGAGAAGAAAGATTTCTGCTTTGATTTCTGTTCAATAGAAGAAACGAATTTTTAAACATGCCAAAGTAAGTTTATTTTATTAATGGGTTACTAATTCTAAATAGTTTAATAACTAAATAAGGAAGATATAATATTCTTGATTGTAAGATTTCAAAACTATAAATGTTGCGGCTTCCGAATTTTCTGCATGCAAATTAAGACATTGATGTTCTGATTTTAAAGAAAAACAGCAGTTTATGCTGTCATTTCTTGCTGTTCTAATAGTTCTAGCATGCAAAGACATGAATATACGATGACATATTACATATTTTTTAATTGAATTAAAATTGATGGTTATCGATAATCTTAATTACTACAAATTGTCTTGAACTAAATGAGATGCCACATGAACAGTACTTGAAACTATATTGAGTACCCTATATTGTACAAGCAGGTAAAGATTTACCTACTCTGTGTAATGCCTACATGTTCCTATATAGCAGGCTTTAATTAATTAATGAATAAATATACATGCATTCCTGGACTGCAATGTAGTTTAAAGATTTGTGTTAGTCACACACTACATTGTGGTCCAGGGGACACATATATTCATATTAAAAAAGTCTATTATATAGATGGCATCTGCTACACAGGGAAAGTAAATCTTTATCTATGATTATTTGGTAAAATTTTTTAAAATATTTTGTACTATATAATCTATGGCACATCAGTCAATTTTTCAATGGTGTGCTAAGTGAATTGAAATACAATATATGATTTCAAAAAAAAAAAAAAAAACTATTTAATTAAAACTTCAAATTTAAGTATATAATTCTTTGATAGCTATTCCTGTTTTTAATCCTTTCAAAACAAAATTTGTTAGAGATTGGAGATAAGAATGTCTGATCCGATGCCAACTATATCCAGATTCACCTACAAGAATAAACTGAAGTCAAAGGCAAAAGAACTAGTCATCCATTATGAAAAGTGGTTAGGCTAGAGAATAGTCAATTCTGCTTAATTGAGCCACTGGTTAATTGGGACAACTGTTTTTTTGGGTCAAATCTCAAAAAATGGAAACCAAACTAATAAAGTAATATATAATTTAAACGTTTAATTGGGACAGTAGCAGAAAAGGAATTTAGCAATTTTTGACATATTTTAGGGATTTTTTTGAAAGTATATCAACACTATGTACACTATTATTTGGCAACTCTAATGTGATGCAAATCAGTTATCTATTGTCATGCATCTGGCATGTATGTGTTTGCTTAAGAGTCTATCATTACTATATACTGTACCTAGCAATATTCATTCACAGTGTCAGTTTTATTTAAAATTTCTAAATCTTTGCTAAGATGCCAAGAAATGATTTTACACTTTCAAGTAAAATTGCTTTGCTGGATAAAATTAAAAGCCAACTATTTAATATAAGCCATCATAGACTTGCTGATATAACTGATATACCAAAATCTACAATAGTGCATCTCCTACAACTAGAAAATGAGTGGGCATTACAGAAATAAATTCCAGGAACATCATCCAAGAAAGCATGAAGGAAAGGATCTAGAAGTCAAATAAGCATTAAGGCGGCCACAAACGATCAGTTTTGTCACCCATTTTGCCTGAACAGTTTTAAAATGGAAGGTAAGAAGGCTCGTGCATTAGGTCAAAATGACCTATTTAGCATCCGTGTACTGTCTTTGGCTTGGCATGAAATGGATCTGCCATCTCCTAACGTGTACAGGCAAATTGGCAAGCAAGTTGGAACATGTGTGGGGTAATCAGTCTATAGGCATCATTTTTGCTTTGCAGTTTGAGCAGTATACATCGACGACAATGTCTGATTTGAGAACAGTTTCAAGAGAATTTCTCATTGAATTTATCGGGATGTTCTGTGAAAAATCCATGTTTATGGAAAATTAAAAGCAGAGTATTTTGACAAATACAAAAAAAATCACTTTTTTTAATGTATGGTGTTATTAGATGTAAAAGATACAAATAAGTTTTGCTATTCATTCATAAATAATTAAACCGATCACATGGCTTGAGTCCATGCTTTATCAACTTTTTTCAGACTTCCATACATAAACGTTTTTTTATTTATCATATATTTATTTTTCACTACAATCACTTCATTCAATAGTGTTTCCTTTTCTTTTCATCATAAAAAAAAATTTAATAATTATCAAAATAGTTTTCATTTACCAAAAGTTATTTACAACAAATTAAGCATTAAAAGTTATTCAAAATCAAATATTAATTCAAATCGATTTTATAGGATGTTAATAAAAGACACCGACAAACTTGTAGGAATAGTAAGGGATGTGTTTTTTTCGAGTCTTAATTCTTTGAGTAAATTTATGAGAAGTTACTTTGTTTTCATAACCGGTATTTAGTCTGTTTAGACCTAACTTTTTTTCCCTATTTGCTTTAAAATTAACACTATTACAAAATGAATTAGAATATTTTCAGACCTGTTACCTCAGTTTTGATTCACGAAAAATGGGAGAAAGACTGACAATATGACGGAACATCTGTGTGCTTTTTACAATTCAGTCTTGCTTTGTTTTAAAACTTCAGGCAAAATGGGCAACAAAACTGATCATGTGTGGCTGCCTTTAGATCAATAGTATTCTATAGTTAGTTGGTGAGGCATGAATATCAGTGGCCCAGTGTTGAAGGCAAAATCAGAGGAGATAGCTGAAAAACTCTGTATTTTTGTTTAGTAAAATATTAAAATAGGTACCTAAATTATTTTTTTAACTTATTACATATTTTATTTTAGAATTTATTATTAGTGTAATTGGGAGCAGCTGCTTAATGGGCCAAAATGAATTAGTCCCAACATGTCAAAATTAAGTGAAATCAACTGTATTTTGTTCATATAAAGCATAAAATATTGAGAATGTAAACAATTATGGGTAATCTTAGAATTTTGGGCCCTGACATTTACCTGAGCAGTACTTCATCAATTTGTGCAGCATTGCTGAATTTTTTTGGTTTAGAATTAAAATATAAGGAATTTTTATTTAAAATAAATCAAATCATTTTACAAACTATTTTGATAAAGAGCAGGATTTGAGATTACTTGCCTTGAGTTTTTGCTTCTATCACATGCTGAGGTCAAATTATCGCACTGTGTAGCCATCCAATTCTCCACATAATTGTACCTGAATGAATCAAGCTTGGATAGTGTATATAAGCACAGTGCTGTGAAACTCAAGGCAAGTAATCTCGAATTTTGCCTGATTAACTTTATTATAATTTTATCATAAAAAATATTACATATATTTTATACTATAATTAATATATCTAATATCATAATTATGGTATATATATTATTTTTTATGATAAACTTAATCAAATCATTTTATAAACATTTGATAATTTTTAAATAAAAATTCCTTATATTTTAATTCTAAAACAGAAAATTCAGCAATGCTGCACAAGTTGATGACATACTGCTCAGATAAATAAATGTCAGGGTCCAGACTTCAAGATTATCCCAATATGAAATCAAAATTATATATTATGCAAAGTTTTTATTAATTGAAATGGAAATTTTATAATTAATATTAATGAAGGGCATCTGGATCAAAGACCAGTAAGTCAATGTTCAGAGGCAGGAAAAATCTTTCTATTACAAAAAGTAGTTCTAGAATATACTAAAATAATAAGTTTAGTATATTTAATCTATTACAATAATATGTAACCTTGAATGCAAGGATATTTGTTTAGCATTATTACCAGAACAACAGCCATAAAATAGGCCAGATATTGTTGCAAGCAGAGTGCAGAGAGAGGATGACATCTGAGACTTTTTTCACTAGCCCAGTATTGAAAAGGGCCCAACCATCAGGCTCCCGTACATGTCTGATAGGTTCACAGCTTTGCCACCCAGAGCACACTGTCTACACCCAAAGCAGTCATGCCAAAATAAACTATTTTATATATAGCATGGTATGTAATGTATTGAATTTTGAATTTATTATATCCTTTAAATAAATGTTTGGTTTAAAACAATCATATAAAACATTAAAGTGATGCACTTTTTTAAATGGGACCCAGACCACAGTCTTGTCACAGACTGAAAATTCTCTCGGCAGCCCTTGTTGCAAGGGTTTTTAAATATTTACATTTAAAAAAAGACATCATAAAAAAAGGGAATATTTGGAAAGGTTAAAGCTTTCATCTATTATTGAATACCAAGAAAGAAATCTGCCACACTGCCACATACTAATAATTCTGGACCAGGCATTTAAAATTCACAATGCACTTGATTCAGATAAATTTATCTCTGTTGAAATTCTACCAAATCCAGAACTGCAAGTATTAGTAAGTCATTTTATACTACATGAACCATGTGGAAATGATGATTGCTTCTCTCCATGTAGCAAAATAATAAATGCAGCAAAGTTTCTTAAATCTGCTGCTTAAAAATCTTGGGATGAATATGGAAATCTCCTAGCATAGAAAGAAGAATATGGAAATGTTATCTATCAAAGATGATGTCCATTTGATAGTGACCTAGAAATTAAAACTAAAAAACAGAATAGCTAATAATTCATGGGTAATGTCATATAATTCCTAATTTATTACTGAAGTGTAAAAGCCATATAAATGTTGAAGCCTGCAATTCAGTTAAAGCCTACAAATATATAAATATATTTATAAGGGCAATAGTAGAACTGTTATTAATGTGAATAAAGCAGATGAGGAAATAGTGCAAAATTAAATTAAAATTTTTTAAGATGAGTTGGATCAAGCAAAGCATGCTGGAGAATTTTTGGATTTGATTTGACCAAATGGTTTCCAATTATTTCATCATCAGTATTTTCTGGAAAATCGACAGTTTATTTTCAGGATGGAACTAAATGGCTTAATTCAAAATGTTCCACTACTAAAGATATGTTTTGATGATGTGGTTTGAAATCGATGAAAAAATCAATAATAATGAAATTATGATTTATGTCAATAAAAAATTTCAGCACTTATTGCAGTACAGTAAAATAATCAACCAGTTTATTAACTCGAACAAATGCTTTCGATGTGAAATACATCCTCCTCAGGTTCTACACAATTCATTAACCAAACAGAATAGAGCACAGAAGAAAATAGAATGTAGTAATAGAAAGTTCAAAAATTTAAATGATTTTCAAAATCATTGCCTTGGCAACCTTAAGGTTTTATCTAAAGAATCTTTATCAGAAGTGGGTAAGAAGCACGGGTATAGCAAGATATCTTACGAACATCCTGGAGCAGGTTAAAAGAAGTATGGGCACTTTGAGAAAATGTAACGAAGAGGGAGTTGAGTACTTGCCAATACCCTACCACCTCAGGGACCTTAGGGTTGTATGTAAAGTAGAGGAAAGGAGTATGAAGAAGCTTACGTTTGAAAGGAATCCGACGGTTTTTGGGGTTTTACGGAATGAGAAGGACCCATTGGGGCAATATGAGAAAAGAGGCGTATATAGAATACCACTCAAGGAGAATGTTACAAATACGGAGTTAGTGTATATTGGAGTCACGTCTTGGACAATTGAAAGACAAATAGAGGAACACCAAAGGGATATAAAGTTAGGTAAACTCAATACAGCTCTAGCCACGGAGGTGTTTAGCAAAGATATGACTGTAGACTGGAAAGGGGCAAAGCGTTTTAGGCAAATTAAAAACCGTACGCAACCAGTAGTGGCTGAGTCATTGGAGATCTTGAGAAGGCAGAACAGCGAAAACCTAGTGAATGATAGATTAACGTGGGAGCCCCCATCCTCTTGGAGACATGTTCTGGCTGAGATGGAATATATGCAGGGTAATAGGAGAGAGAGGGGAACCATGAGAATGATTGAAGGACTCTGAGATATTTAGGGATGAAAGGACTAAAAAATTAGTTATAATTCGGCACTCTATGTAACCTATCGTAAGGATGGTTATTTTGCAAGTTTTAAAATTTTTTCACAGTGGAAATAAATAAACTTTATAAGTTATACTATGTTTAGATAAAATCTTAAGGTTGCTAAGTCAACGATTTTGAAAATCATTTAAATTTTTGAACTTTCTATTGCTATGTTCTATTTTCTTCTGTGTTTTATTCTGTTTGGTTAGTGAATTGTGTAGAACTGATGAGGATGTATTTCACATCGAAAGCGTTTGTTTCGCTTTCAAGAAATATCGATATTTGACATTATTCAATATATATATATATTTTTTTTTTTTTACAAAGAATCAATACCATCCAATACTTGTATAGAAAATATCAACACTTAAATATTGCTACCAAAAATTTCAATGGACAATTTTAAAAGAAAGAAATAAAATAATAATTGTCCAATTGTATTAATCTATTGTACAAAAAAAAAATGCAAGATTAAAATAATAGTTTATTAAACAAAATATTTTATGAAAGTTATAAAATTTTCCAGATTTTCTATTTTTTTTTTTTTCAATTTAATAAAAATTATTTTTGTAAAATTACAAATTCACTAAAAATTGGATATTAACATTACAATTGGAAATGCTGCTATATTATAAAATATAATTGCAATTAACAAAAATTCTGCTTTTAAATCACAATTACAATTTCTTCAAAAAACCTCTATATTAAAACACAACTGCATTTTAGAGAATTTCCCAGAATAAATTTTGCAAAATTTAATGAATGAATTACTATATAAAATTAAAATGTAACACGAAAATGGAGTAATAATGTAGACTTGAGCTTTTGAATGCTCTCATCCATCACCAATATTTACATTAAAAGATTGAAAAGAAAATATTATCTTTTTTTATATATAATTAAAAAAATCATCTACCAAACATTAAAATAAAATTGATGATGTAAATCTAACCTTAGAAAAGATTATCAAATGAGCAAAACTGATGAAACTTAATCTTTGAAAAATCTAAGATGCTCCTAGATTTCTTTTATAATTCTTTTAAGATTACTGCTTGGTAGTAATCTTAAAAGAAATTTCAATTAAAATCGATATGAATAATATTCATTGTATGTCTAACATCAAGTACCTAGGAATAAACTGAGAAGGCATACAGCTGAAATGCATTTCTAGATGCCATGTCTAAATGGATAGTTTATAAGTTCTTATATTTGTAAATTTTATAATACTTTGTCTTTGCAATTGTCATTACAATTGTGAAGAAAAGTGTATTTAAAAATTGGCAAAGCTTTAAGAATAGCCAAAAATAAATTTTTGTTTCTTAGGAATGATTATAAACCAAACTATGGCCTGGAACTTCAATATGGAATATATTATTAAAAAGGCTAGTAAAAATTTCACAACTATAGAAGTTTAAGCATAAATTAGTGGAATTCAGTTCCATTTTCTTGAAAACAATTTATAACTCTGAAGTAGAGCCAATTCTCAACTAGCATGATATAAATTGTTTTTATTTGTAACTTTTCCTCAATTCTTTTCTTAGGAAATTATTCTATAAATAAAATAAAAGAAGAATTAAGGAAAAATTTTTATTTTTCTTCAATTCCTTTTTTTATTTTATTTGTAAAGTATATATAAAAAGGAAGCTACTTTCTATACACTGTACAGTGATTTTGGAAATTTGCAAGTCTTACTGGACAGCACCAACAAGTGTTTTGCTAATGGCAGCAAAAATTCTGCCAATCCCTCTTAAGATAATTTTACTTTTAAGAACACTATGAAAATTATATATGTAATGATAAGAAGGATTTGAATGATAAAAGTTCTTCCAAAGGAGACAGAAAACCTAAATGGAAATATTAAAAAAATTCATTGAATATTCTGATATATTTTAATTTATCCTGGTATATCTATCTTCATTAATTAGATGGAAACTACTAATAAACTGGAAGTTCAGATATACAAAGTATACTGATAATTAAGAACAGAGTGAAGTAGAAACAGAAATCATCTTTATTAATCCAAAGAAAAGAATTTTTTAACAAAGCTACATATTGGGAAATTTTAATTTTATTGTACAAGCAAAAATGTAGCTATTTACAGGATTTTCCTCAAAATTTGAAACAGAATTTCATAATAATACAATTAATATTTATTTAATCATTATACTCTTTTATGATTTCTAACCAAAAATGATCATTCTCAGCAGCAGGATTCAAATAACTGATTCACTGCACTAGTAACCATTTCAAGTACAAAAAACAATATTTATAAGATTGAAGTGCTTTCTCAGATAAATATGAAGACAAACATTAGTTGTTAAAAAGTACTTTATTGACTTAATATAATTAATATTTAAATAAAACATATCAAAAATGATTTCAAAAATATTGCATAAAAAACTTTAAATATATCTGGAAAAAAAGCAACAATAAAACTGATTTAAGATATTTCTATACTGCTACTGGACTGGTATTGTCTTTTGTGGTTTACTTCACTTTTATCAGGGGATCATCATCTGTGTGATTATTCTTTACCCACCTTTTCACAAAAGTTGGATCCCATTCTTTTAGAAATAGACCAATTAGACTAATAGTCATTAAATTTGAAAAAGATGATTTTTCTTTGAGCATGTTATGTTCAACTTTGATAAACCCCTTTCTGCTTCTATAGATTTTACAGCAATTGTTTTGACTATATTTTAGTTTTTAACACTTTCAAGTACTGTACAAGTCTGGGAATCTTAAAATATTTTCAATGAAATCTCAATCAT
Organism: Androctonus mauritanicus; assembly: GCA_011317285.2. Taxonomy (NCBI): domain Eukaryota; kingdom Metazoa; phylum Arthropoda; class Arachnida; order Scorpiones; family Buthidae; genus Androctonus; species Androctonus mauritanicus. The sequence continues at coordinate 10,027 of WUQG02008862.1, forward strand.
TTTTATCATTCCATAATTAAAAATTTCAATATGTATAGATAATTGTTCTTTAGCTGCTTTCCATGGAATAAAGACTTCTGCAATATTCCAATAATCTGACTTCAAGAAACTGAGAATTGCTTGCTTTTAAATAATCACAATTTATTAATCTTTTCTCCAGATGCTTTATGATGTTTTCTATCACATACATAGATGTTTGCACCTATAACTTATCTAAGAGTTGAGCAGAAAACATCAAATGCTTGATTGTAATAGGTGGTTTAGAAGAATTTGCTTTAAAAGTATTTTCCAGAAATGGTTTAATCTTGTAAATTGGAGTTTACTTGTACATAAATCTAAAAGTAATAGTATATTTATTTGAATTTTGTGTTGTATACTGAAGAATGGAAGATATAAACAGCCAAAAATATTTTACGTTATTTATTTTAGTTTATTAATTATTATTAATAAACTAAAATAATTAATTTCAAAAAATTAATTGAGTAATTTTTTGAAATTAATTAAATGAAATTAATCAATTATAATTAATTTGAAAAGTAAATGTTTAATTTTTCATTGTTAAAATTAAACTGAATAGTGTAAATTTGATGTTCTGAGAGCTTCACACACACTATTTGAAGTTAAAAGTAAAAATTTATTCAAGAACTGTTTCCATTCAAAATAAAATTTTGCAATGCAGAGTTTTTTTACTATGTTACTTATTACACCAGGAAAGAGGATAGTAGATTATGATGTTATTTATTTGATTTCAAATACAGTTGAAAGGTGTTTTCAAGTTTAATATATGTATTCTTAACTACTAGCTTTTTTAACTGTCTTCAAAAACAATGCAAATTATTATTATGAATTGCATCTTGATATCAGTATATTTCAAACTGACTACACAATGAATAGGAATATGATTCATTATATGCAAATTTGAGAATAATAAAAATTTAAAATGGAGTGCTATATATATATATTAACAGAAATAATTCGTAATTTTCTGGAAATTATGAAAAATATGATGCTTTATGTAACATCAAAATTGATAGAGATGTGCATTACTTAGCATCCTAGATATGTTCATCTAAAATATGATATACCATCTGTATTTATATGAACAGAGTTGTAGTTTGCAATCATTAATCTGCAGTTAACTGATGTTGAGTTTGGATGAAGTAATACTTTAACACAACAATATAATACATACACTAAAGTTTTATTTTTCAAATTATTCACACATCTGTATATTTTAAACTTTTTTACATAGTAATTCATACTGATAATTATGCAGTTTCAGTAAATGATTTATTACTACATGTATTATACAGTAAACTGTTTTTTCTTTCTTATTTTTATAATTATTTGTTTTGTTTACAATACAGTAAAGTGTACAACATTAATATGTACAGTAAGTGTAATGCATATATTTATTATGTAAATCTAATATGTACAGTCTGTTTAATAAAGGTGTAGACATTGTCTATAGGAGCAGCAATGACAGGAAGTAAATCACTTACAATGTCTGGAAATTCACAGCACAGCTGCCTGTAATGAAATCAACTGTTCTTGTTGCCTTATAAACAGGAGTGTGGTAGATTGCATAGAGGGGGAGAATTTCGATGCCGTAGGTGACATGATTAATTCTTGATACATTTGTTGCTGTATTTTTCGATCAGTTTAATTTTTATAAAACACAAAAAAAAAATCTCCTTACAATTTAGAAAATCGTATTATTTTAATTAAGGTTATTAAATACTTCTATTAATATTTTCTAATTAAGTAAAATGCTTATAAGTTACCGCTATTCAATAATAATTCCATATTGGTGGGATAATTCTTTACAGAAGTGACTTTTTTATATTAATGGATATTTAAACGTCTTATTTTATAAGTAAATTTTCAAATAAACTTTACTGCTTATAAGATGAATTTAAATTCTTGAATATTTAACGTTAGTTAATT
>WUQG02008873.1:0-11973 GCA_011317285.2 Androctonus mauritanicus
GCCTTTACATATCGCATTGCTTAACCGATTTTGATTAAATTCAGAATATAGGCATAGTGTAGTTCTCTTAAAATCATTTAAAAATTTTGGCCCAATTGGGCTAAAATTAAAAAGGTGTAGAAGACAATGATTTTTTTCTCTAGAAATGTGTCTATAGGTCATCATTTGACCAATTTCGAAGAAATCTGGGATGTAAATGTGATATGTTAATAACTATCATCTAAAAAATAAATGATATCCCATCAAAAACATCTCATATGTAAAAAAAAAAAATAAGCCAAGTACGGTATTACCGAAACAGGATATTTATGAACATTTAGATGAAGTTATTTTGGTTGGTTATCATATTATTTTCTTAAATCGTCAAACAAGTATTTGCATACAATTTAAATGCAAATATTTTGTTTGACGATTTAAGAAAATAATATGATAACATCAACCAAAATAATCGAAACTAAATTTTCACAAATATCCTGTTTCGGTAATACCGTACCTGGCTTATTTTTTTACATATGAGATGTTTTTGATGGGATTTAATTTCCACTGAAATCAGGAATAAGAGCTGTAGTCTTAGTATTCGTTAAGTGCTTTATGAATATTATCATCATCAACGATTTGGTTTAATTCGCAGGCTAATTATAGACTATCCTTTTAGAAGTAGAGTTCTTTCGAGTTTATTTCTAAGAATATTATGAAGTGGACAGTATAAAAGAAAACATCCCGGATTCCTTGTCCACAGTTACATCGATCAGTGATTTTAATCCGAAACTTTTTAAAATGAGAGTTGAATTTTCCATGTTCCGTGATCACTTGAGAGATAAAAACATTGGAGATAATATGTTTATTTTTTTGAAATTTACTGATATTAAGTATAAAATAAATGCATATCTTCCAGTGGTGAAGGCATGCATGTTTGTCGTCGTCTTCCTTTAGTGAGGAAGAGATGACAACGAAGAGGACAAAGACGATAAGAGTAAAATGACTCCTTCTAACCTAAACAAAGAATTGCTAATAGCGAATAATCTTGCAGAATTTTTCCTTGAAATCGATCCTTAAAATTTAATGGAATTTAAATTAAAATAAGCTTGGAAGATTTGTTAGTTCCATATAAACAGTTACAAAAAATGTTTCAGAAAGAAATGAAGCACATCGCTTCCGAACTATTTAAAGCAATCAGTTAATAGCAGCCGTCACCCGTCCACCAACGCCGATGCCTAGACATGTTTCAATCAAATTATTTTAATGTATGCAAATCGTTTTCAATGGATTATTCAAGTGCTTTATTTTATTTAAATAGTATTATGTATAATAAAAAAGTATTTCAAATGTTTGACTTTCTTACCGATTCTCCTAATTTTACATTTCTCGTAGAAAGTTAACTACACCAACTGCGATGTTTTGCAAGATAGTAACCCCACGGTTGTCGGGGGTTACTGTACAATATTAATATTAGTTTTATATGATCATAGTGATGATCTTAACATTAATATATATTTACGATAAAAATAGAGTACAGTATTATATTATAAGTCTAAAATATATTACTAAACACTTTAAAAAATAGAATAGTATTTTTCTCTATTTTAGAAAGTTCATAGTACGGTTTTCTAAATTTCAAAACGTAAATAAATATATATAATAATATTTATTATACTATTACAGCATAATAATATAATAAAATAGTTTTATAAGTATAAGATCATTATAGAATAAATCAGAAATTTATCTATAGATGGAATATACAATTAATAAGCTAATAGCTCCTAAGAAAGAAAATCTATATTTGGAATTATTTAAATTCCTTTTATAAATACTGTACTATATATATAATACAGTTGTATTATTATTATTACATATATATATGTTACACCTAAACACCGAAATTGCATAATGACCGAAAAAAACAGCTACAACACATTGTGGCCAGTTCCAAATGACCAAACATCGATGCTCAACATCATTTCGCTTCGTGGCCATCGTGAGATAACCACAACGCATTGTGAGCAACTCCGCCAAAACCAATACACCCCTTCTGAGCATTTTGAAACGACCACTGACCGTTCTGAAACAGATCAGGGCATGTGTTTGTAGTACAGTAGAATCCCATTTATACGTTTCTCACTGCTATGTTTTTCGCACTTGTACATTATGTTTTGTACACTCTTTCGATTTTGCATGTAAAATCATCCCACTTGCACGTTTTCTATTTGTACGCTATTATTTTTATCCCTTCAGAGTCGTTTCGTCGCACTTATACATAAAATCCAAGAAATCTTTGCGAAACTTTTTCGACAAAGCAACAATTTGTCATGTTATACTATACACTACAAATATCTTACGAAATAAAAAGTATAATGAATACAAAATTAAAACCAAACTTTTCCCATGAGTCTTTCTATCGACGTTATGTAACGTTGTGTTACACTGGAAGTAACACAACGTTATACTGTATAAGATCAAAAAATATTAGTAATGACAAGATATGTACAGTAGTTGTGTATGAAGGCTTGATCTATGAATGTAGTATTACATCCAAAAAACAAAATTACAATTGATTTTTTCTTTATGCCAAAATAACTGTATTTGCCCATCATCGTTAATTAAACTTCTTAATTTTAAGTTTTAATAAATGGAAAAAACATATGTAATATAGTATGTAGTTTAACTTTTAACTTTTTTAAATTTTAAGCTTTAATGTATTTTTTCAACATTTAAAGTTAAAATAAAAACGTTAAATTTTAACGTTAATCTTATTTATACATAATTTTTATCAGTCCCCTTCAAAAACATATAAATGAGGTTCTACTGTAGTACACTCCGTGGAGGCGGCCGGATGGCCACGTGTAACGAGTTGGCGTGCCACACAAGAGGACCCGTCCCGGGTCCGGCATCTCCTGAAAAGTTTTTGGGGTTCTGGGCCGGTCCGGCGATCCCATTCCCTTCACCATCCGGTCCCCTACCATGGGTATGGGTGCAGCCATAATTGGAACCGGGCCCCGCCCTTTAGTAATCTCACTGATTGGAAAGGGGCGTAAAATAGTAAAAACAAGAAAAAGGTATGCTTTGTGTTACTAGCAATAGCGGAATTCCGTTAGTGGTAACGGAATTTTAACCATTTAGCGGTGTATTGGCGATGGCAACTAATTCACGAAAAAAAGAGTGACGTTTTGGACATTTGGATACAGGACTTCAATTATATGTATTTTTACAATATTTTTATTTTTTAAATCATGAAATCTTTCCAAAAGTAAAACTTGTTCTTAAAAATTTTAAAAGATTTCAATACGAACGCAATCTAGCATTGGGTTAGGCACAACGCATTTTTAAATTGACAAAAATGCATTGTGGCTATTTATTGATTTTCATATTCTCTAACATCTAATAAAGGACATGAATTTTATTAAAACATTTAAAAATGCTTGTTTTCATGTAGCTTATCAGCTTACATCTAAGTAAGTCAAAAGCTATCCTTTAATATTGATTCCTGAAAATTAATGTAACTTAGTAGCATTTTTATAATTTATATAATCTGGACTTTGAATTTATTTCTTTATATAATTTGAACTTCTTGGAATTTAGTGCAGGAAGTTTTAGAATATCATATGTTATTCTCATTCTGCATAGTTCCAAGAATAACACAAAAAAATATGGTAACCTTAGCTGCATATGCAGAAGCAAACTTTAAATAACAAAATTGTCTATTTTTTCCGCTTATTTTCTACAAAAAGAGGATAAATATGTGTTCTACTTAGTCTCCCTATTTTAAAAATACATCTAGAAATAATTAAGTAAATTCTTATAAATTCATTTCTTAGAAATGTTTACTGATTACAAAGAAGTATTCAATAACAAATAGTATTTTAATAAATTTATATAATTAAACTCAAGAAGTCTCTGGATAAATAAGGGAAAGATTTTTTCTCATTCGTTTGTTAAATTAAAAATTGTAAATTAAAATAACTCTATAAATAGACATCGTTTGAAAAGCTCTTCCCATAAACTTTTTTTCCTGTTTATTCTATAGATTCTATACTATAGATACTGTTCATTTATTCTTTCAGGCACTGTTACTGTGATATTTTCAATTGCCCAGAACTTTTTGACATCGACACTTGCATTTATTAATGTTATAATAACGTATGCAGTGGCACATGATGAAACCTTGTTGGGACCCAGAGGAGAGTCCTAATGCTTCTGTGGCGTATTACTACAAACATATGCCCTGATCTGATTCAGAACGATCTGTAGTTGTTTCAAAATGCTCAGAACGTGTATTGGTTTTGGCGGAGTTGTTCACAACGCGTTGCGAGTACTTCACGATGGCCACGAAGTGAAATAATGTTGAGCATCAGTATTTGGTCGTTGGAACTGGCACAATGCATTGTGACTGTTTTTTTCGATCATTGTGCGATTTCGGTGTTTGGGCGTAACATATATATATGTAATAATAATAATACAAAGAGTTTACAAAATATAATAAAAATATTTTATTAAATATAAAATAAAATTAAAATATTTGATAACATCTAACACAAGGAAATATAATACAATAACTCTTGAAAATCACAGAGGATATCAGCATAAAATTTGTATATAACAAATGATATATTATAATAATTTACAAAGCGCTATTAGATGTTTATGGATTTCATATTAGTTCTTCATTATTCTTTTAAGATTTTAATATTTCTTAATGGCCTCTTTCAGTCTATCCCAGAATAAAGGTCGCGCTTCTTCTACAGAAGGCCAAGCCAAGTAAGTTTTTGTCTTTAACAAATAAGAAAGCTGTTTACTCATTAAAGTTTCTTCAACTTCTTCCATTTTTACTAAAATCAAATTATTTCTATTCTCGTCGAATAACTTTCCCTGAGCCAAGTTTAATTCATACCTGCACCACTTGTTCTTTTCAAAATTATTGGATAAGAGTACCACCATTTTATAACTTTTATCAAAGTTATCGATAATGTTTCTCGTGATAAGAATTCCAGGGTAAGAATTGCGATGACGAATATATAATTTTAATTTGCATTTATCTGATTCTAATTGAGGTATTAATTGTTTTAATACCCATTCTATTTCTGAATCGCAATATGATATATATGCATCATATTCATAACAGTGCGATGCTTCATACTTTTTCTTAGAACGCAAAATTGTTATTCTTAATCGAAATAAGAAGTGACGAATATTCCAACGATAATAATAAATAGAAAAACTGATCAATAATATAAAGAAAAAAATGCATGCCACAGCTATACCAACTGTTATAGTGATATCGGCAATATGATCTACACAATCCTCAAATTTAGAATCAAGATTAATTACTTTCTCGCCTAAAAGCTCTATAGGAAGAGAACAGATGAAAAGCTCAGAATCTCTGTAATCGGTAGCATTTAACAACTTATGAAGATGATAAACATTGCAAGGTTTACAATCAAATGGATTAGCAGATAAATTGACGAAATCAATGTTTAATAGAATTTCTTGCATTTCAGTAGTGATGATACTAATGGAATTGGAGGACAAATCAAGTTCGTGTAATAACGATAAGTTTGTTGAATCATTAGAAAATCTTTTGATATGATTGTTTTTCAGGTTTAAATGTCTTAAACTGGGGTGTGTGAAATTATAAATATGTTCAATAAAGTTATTTTGAATATTTAGGTGTGTAAGATTTAATATTAAACTGACAGATGACAAAGGAATAAGCTTAAAATGATTATTGCTTAAGTTGAGATGTTGCAGAGAATATAGAGATTTAAAAATATTGTTCGGAAAGATATTCAAATGATTGTCTGCTAAGTCCAAGAAAATCAAAAAAGACAAATTGTCGAAAATACCTTCTGGTATAAACGTCAGATTACAGTTATCCAAGTAAAGAATTTGTAGGTGGGGAAATGAAGCAAATGATCCTTTATCCAGTTGCGTTATAGAGATTTCTGAAAGTCTAAGGACTTTCAAATGGGAAGATGATGGTGATGAACGAGAAGGTAAAGAGAAAAATCCATCATTTGGTGTGTTTCCTTTCAAATTTAAATATGTCAGGTTAACAAATATTGATTTATAAAACGGTTCTGGAATGGTTTTTAATTTATTTTCACTAAAATCGGCCACTTTTAATCCAGGAAAATTATCCAGTGCGTTGTCTTCTATCAAATGAATTGTACTTCCCGTCATATTCAAAACTTCTAATTTCTGGATTAATGGGAAATAATAATTTTCAATAGTTTCAAAATTATTTTCTGGAAATTCTATTTTAAGAATATTATATCCTTTGAAAAAAAACTTATTTAATTTCTTAATATTTTCTGCAAAATAAAGAACTATTTCTGTAATTGTTGCTTTATCAAGAAAATAAAGTTTATTAAATAAATTGGCAACAGAAGATAATTCTTTATCTGCAGATGGAAATTTTTTAATATAAATAGCAGGCACAAATAATTTTAAAATTCCTGAAATAACCAAAACACAAGAAGTATTTCGATTTTCATCAAAAACAGAAAATTCAAAATCCGGAGAAGTAATGTTACAAGCGCCAAATGCTTCAGCCACTGCAATCATTCTACGCTCATTAAAATTTATATGCAATCTTCCTTGTTTGATATCTTCAAGAATCGGTTTCAACTGATTCAATAAGTTAAATTTTGTACCATATTTTTGCATTTGATGTGGAGATGATTTATATTTTTGTATTGTAAAATTTGCAAGTTTTAAACAGATTCTTCCTTCCAAATCGTAAATTATTTGATCACTTTCCAATCCCAAAGTTAATTCGAGAGCATCCACAGTATAACCAAAAAAAGGGGAATCTTGGAAGAATCTTTCGATATAACTATACATATCACAAGATGCTTGAAGATGATTTCCGCTATCTAAAATGACTTTGCAATTGTTCAAAAGCCATAAATCGTTATCCTTCAAATCTTCACAGGTATCGCTATCTAAATCCCAAGCATGGCTGATATAGAATGTTGCAATAAAAATCCATATAGAGGTAAACATCTGCAAAAGAAATATTTGTAAATATTTTCTGAAATATAATAAATTCTTTGTTTTTATATGATATTTTATAAAATAATATAAATATTCAATTATGGTTTCGTATATGATGATCTACTTATTTCATACATGTATTTATCTAATATGCAGATCAGTATATACCGAAGTCATAATTATTTAGATTTTCATATTTAAAGTGTGTATTATGAATTAAATGCTATAGATATTACTATTTATTTAGAATTTTCGATTAATTGTCCATTGGTAAAGGTGTTTTCAAATTCTAATTCAAAGCTTTCATAATATTGAAAACTTTGAATTAAAATGCTCTGTTAAAAAATCTTGTTTTAATCAAACCTTCAAAATATAAAAATATTATGAAAATAATTTATAAAATTTCGATAATTGTAAATCATTAAAAAATTTTCATTTTGGTTTCGATATTCATATTTATGGGCGGATTAGCCTCGTGGAAACGCTTTGACTTTCCACCCTGAAGGATCTGGATTTCATTCTCGGATTCTACTTCTTGAAAAATTTATTCATGGGGACCAGACCTGGCCGCCGAACCCATCCTCCATGACGGTTCTGCAGTTTTTTGCTAACAGATGATGCCACTTTCTATTTTGGAGGAATACTAAGTGGCGGAGCGTAATAAGTCCTTCCACAGGATGCCCACTTCTATGGAGGAGTCAGCCGGATTGTGGAAGAAGGGATCGACGGACCGGACCCGGACCCCATGATAAACATTTTCAAGGGATGGGACCCGAGACTCGAAAGTGGAAAGCCGAAGCGTTTCCACGGGGCACAGTGATGTGTCCTCTTCATCTCTCTCTCTCCGGGGCGGCTAAAATAGTTCTGCAGAGGTGGGCAGCCCATGACAGGGCATGTTTCGGCGGCCATTTAGTACTCTACTTATGTGAAAAGTGGCAGCATCTGTTAATAAAAAAACCTCTCTCTTCTTTAATACAAGAAACTCAAAAGTTTCAAATAAAGTCTCTTAGCTTTCTTTTCCAACCAGATTGCCGCCCCAAAGCCACTCTTATAAAGAAATTTTGAAGCTATCGATTATTCCATTTTGGAATCTTTATATTCCAAAATGAATAATTGATATAATATGAATTAGATTGGTCTATTATAGCCATATCAGTCACGGCGATAACTCCCACAAATATTACCAGAGTCGGCCGGATTGGCCACGTAGAAACGCTTCGAATTTCCACTCTGGAGAACCCGGGTCTCGAGTCCCATCCCTTAAAAATATTTATCATGAAGTCCAGGTCCAACCCATCGATTCCAATCCTCCTCAATCCGGCTGATCCATTCGCAGGGTGGGCAGCCTGTGGAAGGGCTTGTTTCGCCCCGTCACAGTATTCTTAGAGAATGGATTGTGGCGTCATCTATTGACTAAAAAAATATTACCAGATTTGAATAAAATTCATATGTTATTCATATCGATATAGTTATTATGGCCTACTAGCGAACCGAAACCATTGAAAATGATCCACATGGATTCAATATTATGAATGTAATAAAAGAAATTTGTTTAATATAGAGGAGATCGGGAATGATATTTTTACTTTACATCGTCAACCATGGGACAGTTTGTCTACCTTAAAATTTTATTATGGGTGGCTGGTTTCACTGTAAAGAACATTTAATAATCTCTTCACCAGTTCAAGATAAATTTTATTCGATTAAAATTAATATTTTTCAGAAATATTTTTTTGAACGATGTCAATGTTAAAACACTCTTTCTCCGGGTAAGTTGTAACACCTGTGGGGTATGTTTCAATACTATAAAATTTTAAGAAAATATAGCTTGTGCCCAAGTTTTTTGCACTTAAATTTTAAGATATAGTCTAATAAGTTTCAATTTGATCTTCTGATGAATAACCAAAATCACAGTTGTGACGAAGATAGAAGGGATTACCAGCTATGAATTTTTCATTACGTCCTTTCTTACCCATTGCATTTGATTCATTTCCTCACTATACAATCAAGAAGTTATCAAAAGTTTCCCATTTTTATATTTGTTCATTATACATGAAATAAAAGTACTTTTCTTCACCTGAACTGCTATTGATTGGGTATTTGATGTTGGTGAATCGGCCTCACTGATTTAGACTGTTATAGCCTGCCCCTACACTTTATGTTACAACCTGGCTCAGATTCCACTATTTTGGTTTGAAAGGCACTATCACAATTTGTCTTAATATATAACAGCGAAGATAAGTTAGTTTATACCACTATCCTATAAGTTATTATATGGCTACAACAGATAAACAATTATTAACAAGTGAAATGGATTTATAACAATTTTTAAACCAAGCTGTTTTTTTTTTTATTTTTATTTGCATCTCTCTTAAAACGTTATTTATTGAATCAATCACGTTATATTTGCGTCAGCTAAGAAAATGTGGTCAGATGATAACCTTTATTAGATATCTTCATGTGAAATTTCAAGATTTTTGAGCAAATTAGGAATGAGTACTGGCGTCTGTTACAACCTTACAACCAATTCATGTTACTTCTCCCCGGTCTTCCCTACTGTATAGTATTTTCTTAAATATTATCCAATTTGAATGAAATTCACATCTAACAGAGTGATCAATGCATTTGAATATCAAATAATGAAAATGACTGAATTCGATTTTGATAACTTTGAACTTTTAAAAAGATATAAAATTAATAAACATTATCAAGTGATAGATTCAAGGAACTTGAAAGACATCGTCACTTCCCAGTCATTGATTGATTAAGATATACCGGTAGGGAAAAACTCTTATCAGCATTTTACAGTCATTGTTGTTAAAATTTGTGAATTTCGAAAATTCCCATTTATCAAAAGAAATTAATTGAATAATAATTACAATAAAATATTATCTGATTATTATTCTCTCCCCTTTTGGAGGTTGTATTTGAATACAGTACATTTTTATTATATTCAATGTCGTTATTATTAATCAATGTAATATTATCTATACAATTATACAATTTTTAAACAGGAAAAATCCTCAAAATTGTTGATATTAGGAGGGAAAAAATATTTACGATTGTAAATATTTTTTCCCCTCCTAATATCAACAATTTTGAGGATTTTTCCTGTTTAAAAATTGCATAATTGTATAGATAATATTACATTGATTAATTCATTGATAATATTACATTGATTAATTGTATAGATAATATTACATTGATTTCTTATAGGAGAGCTAAATAGATCTAGCAGTTGATTCATTATTATATCAATTTAATATGAAAGTTCCTATGTTGAAATTATAAGCTCTGGATTGGATGAGATAACTGCTGGTCTAAAAAAATTCTTAATTAATTAATATTACATTTTATTTTTAATTTTCTATAAGCAAAATTTGTCGATGGAAAAGAATGATAATCGTGATGATATAGTGTGTGTCGATTTTTTCATATTTGGAAACACACTGAAACCATCTTTTGAAAATGCTTATGTTTCCTTATCCATTCGTATCTCGAGAATTATTGAATCGATAATAATTAATTAAATCATAATTTCTGTACAGTATCATGAGATGAATCATTGGATCAATTTTCAACCAAAAACATCTCCCGGGAGCAGAATTAATACTTATTAATTAATAAAATCTTATTGTTTTTTATTTCGAAAGTTATGTTAACTGAATTTTTGTGCAGTTTTGCAACTGAGCGTGATAAAATAATTAAGAAAAAATTAACTTATTTATAAAGTTTATTTAGATATTATAAATTTTTGAATTTTTGATATTTAATATCGATTTTCTCTATTAATATTAGAGATATAAAAAATTAATTAATATCATAAGAAATAATGTAGTTTTATATCATCTACAAATAGTTCTAAATATGTTCTATCGTAAAATGTAACCATAAAATTTTAATCGAAGTTGAAAATTGGAAGAAATTAAATAATTATTTTTATTTACAAGAATTAAGGATTTGTCTTCTAATTTTAATATTAAGAGAAAATATTTCTGTATTAATTGGAAAAATTTTTCTGAGATGAAAATTGAAACTACAAAATAAACTATATATGGTACTATATAGTTTATTTCGTATATAAAGTAAAACATAAAATAAAAGCATATAGCATACATATATAAAATAAAACATTTTATAAAAATTTCATTGGTATATTCAGAAATAATCCTGAATAAGTATTTAGTTTCTACATTTAATTTTGTAGATTGTATTAATAATTGATACAATCCATAAAATTCATTATACTAGTGGTTTCCAAATTTATGTCTTCGTCCCTGTTTTTCATAAAAAATTAGTACGCCTCATTTTCATAACAGTCTAATTTCATAAATATTTTCTATTTAGAACTTAATACTACAAAACAATATACCCATATTTTGTATAAATAAAGTTCTTATACATAAAAAATAAATATTTATTATGGCTGATAATTTTTAATATAATTAAAACATAACAACATGAAAAATAGAATGTATCAGTGTTTTCCACACTGTGGGGCGCGAAGAATTAACAAAAACATAATTTTTGAGATAAACAAGCAAAAAATAAATTCAAGTTGTTGCCGAAGAAAATGAATCAGCAAAAGGATTATAAATACAGTACATAATCCATACATCCAAAGATTTTCTGTTGTAGCCATTTTAAAGACAAAACATCGATCTCGTTTAGCGATTGAAAAAAACTGCGAGTAGCGATATCTTCGATGACACCAAATTTGAGAGAATTTGTGTTGAAAAACAAGCCCACCCATTGCATTTAAATATTATGTTGTATTAAACATGTTCAGCGCTATGTAAAAATAATAATAATAATTTTCCTGTAATTATTGGCCCCAATCTGGCAACACTACGTCGATTGGGGAGAACTGGAAAAAGGGTAGGTGTTGCTCACTTATTGTAGTTAGGGATGAATCGATACCCGAAAGTATCGATTACTTACTTATTTGAGTAGTATCGAATCAGAGTATCGATACTGTTA
>WUQG02008884.1:0-11972 GCA_011317285.2 Androctonus mauritanicus
TAGACAATACAAACGATGGAGAGATGATATAATTGATTCCCTGTACATGCAGATTGCACAAGAAAGGTACATTTGGAAACAAAAGAAGGAGGCATATATATACTGTATATCCAGCAGTGGATGAAATGAGAAATGCTGATGATGATGATTAAACACGTTCGAATCGTTCATGACTTTTTACTGAAAAAATATCTAATAATTAAATTATACTATTTTCTGTTTATTGAATAAACCGAATATAATTTAATTTTGTTTATTTAAAAATCAGAAATTCTCCAAATTAATTCGTAATTAAATAAAAAGCAATGGACTTTTTGAGATAAAAAAAAGAAGTTTTACATAGTTTGTAAATTAGTAAAAATGGCAAGAAATATTCCTGTCTAGAGAAATTTATTATGAAATTGTGCTATGCCTGTAGATAAATTATGGTATCAACTATATTAGAGAATAATTATACAACACTCAGATTATTATTCATGAATTTAAAATTATAACATAGCACTGCATTGTATATGTTTTGATTAAAGAGTCGTGCCAGGAAACCATCAATTTTAACAAAACAATAAAGACGAGGATTTTTTAGAAATGTTTATTTAAAATGCATGTTTTTATATTTGGACACTTGTATTTTGAACATAATAATAAGAAATGTTTATGAGTTTAAAGTTCAGAAGACAAATAATTTGTCTTCTGAACTTGTAGAACTCTTTATGAGTTTATATTTAAATATCATTTTAATATTTATCGAATAAATTTTTATCACGAAATTTACAGATTTATTGCTTAAAAATAGCATATCTTATTATTATACTCGTTCATTTACAAACAATAAAGTTGTTTTTGTAATAACCATAAATTTTAAAAGTAACTTTTAAGTTAAATATTTTCTTATTGTTATCATTTTCTAATAGAGGACAATTGCGTATTGCCTACTGGTCATCTAAATCGTACCTGATAGTTAGTTCGTTACTACAGTCAGTATATAACGAAATAGCCATCAGGTACGATTTAGGTAACTAGTATGCAATATGTAACTCTCCCCTAATTGAGGAAAATGAGATGTTTGTGGAAATTATCTGCATAAATTATTATTATTATTATTATTATTATTATTATTATTATTATTCTGCTTCAAGTTACAATAGCTTTTTATAAAGTATGTAACGCATTTCATTATACATTTTTCTCCTCCCAAATTATTGAAAGTATTTTCAAAAATCTGGAAATTAAATAAAATAAGTCTCGAATGATCGAAACACGAAAACAACGAGTTTCAAAAAATTTGATCGAAATGAAAAAACCATCATTTCGATCCAAAGAAATGAAAGAAAATATTATTCAGTATAGAAACTTTAAAAAAAGAAGAAGAAAAAAAGGAGAAAAACAGAAAGTCATCTCTCATTGATATATTTATGAGTAGCACATTAAACAACATAAAGTCTTCGCTAAAGTTAGGATTATATTTTAACTCCTTATTTTCGTTAGTTTTGTTCTATGTTACTTATGTCCATTCATGTTAAATCTTGGCTGCTAAATCTTATGTCATGTTTTTGTATTATTATTATGGTTTGTCGATTGTTTTACGCTTCTCTTTTCGCATTCTTAACAGCTGCTTACTCACGCTCTTTCTTATTTTTCAGCCATCATCCCGAAATACATCCAACTACATATCATTTATCACGATGGAACAACAAGGTCTAAACTATTCCTGGTGGGTAGGCTCTGATACTAATCACCAGGAGGAAAATATCAGAGCCTAACCACCAGGAGGAAAATTTAGATTGACATGGGAGTAGTTTGTTCGGCCTCCGCCATTCTATATTTTGGAGTGGGGTGTCAAACGAAAGAAGGAAAGACTCGTTAAAAGCACCGCAGTTAAAAATATTTTTTTAGCAATAAATTTTAACTAATAAGCACTTTATTTCTTGTTTATAACTTTAAGAAATTTATTTTCCTTGGTCAGATTAATCAAAAAAACGTTAAACATATACCTGTATGTTGTAGAGTCACAATTTAACGCTATCCTTCTTGATTATAATACACAGAAAAATGCGTTTCTCTGTCAAGTTGTCTATCTTTAAGATGTAACTTGTTTTATGCAATAGGGTAAACTAACCTAATTTGATGATAATTTATGTATAAAGTGTATTTTCTACACGCCAAATTGCATTTAAGAAGCCAAATTGTAAAAGATTGTCCTCACCTTCACTTTTTTAATTTGATACCTTAACATTAATTAAATAGTTTTGCATTAAAAACCCACTTCCAAGCACTTTGAGAAGGCACTTAATTTGATGATATAGGTATCTAATTTGGTTATAGGGATACCTACTTTGGTGCTACACAGGATTAAAGCTGCAAGTTACACTTAGGATCTAATACAAAGATATATTTTTTTCTAATGAAATAACTACAGCAGTCTACATTAAAATATTACTTTTTATTAGTGTCTTATTATTCAAAAACATTATAAATTTGTTATTATTTTGTTAATATAAATTTTATGCTGCTGTTCAGATTATTCCGAATCTGATGCTGCATATATCACATATGTAGATATCTTTGTCCACTGACTCACTTTGGCACAATTCATGGTAAGTAGTGAGACAGAAGGAGCATTGAACACATTTTTTGTCATTCTTATTCTTTTTATCTGTAGAAAATACTTTTCCAAATACCCTGTTTCCCCAGTCTAATTTAGTTTTTATACCCTAGTTTTCCCATTCTTTAATAGCCACATACATTGTGGTTATTAAAGAATGGGAAAGCTAGGGTATAAACTAAGTAAAGTATTAAAGAATTTTTAAAATATCACCAAATCAGATGTATCACCAAATATGGTTACTTTACCTTATTTGATATACAATAATGCAATAATTTCGTTCATTTTAGTGGCCAAATTTTAATTAATTATGTATTATTTTTATGGTAATTCTTATTTCTATAACACTAGAAAATTAAATTGATTGCACTGCTTTTAACTAGATAATTTTTAATAAAATCAAACATTAATATTATATTTTTTATAATATTTTCTATGCTTGATATTCCAGTTAACTACTTGATGCAATAACAAGTATTGATGAAAGTAACAGACGAGTTCTTAAAATTGCATAAGAGGAGTAAAATATTTTTTTTTTTATCTTTAATTTGCAATAAAATGATTCATAACTTATTTTATTTATCAATAAATTTCTACAGCATAGCAGTTTCATATGAAAATACTTATATATTCTTCTATGAAACTATTGTTTTGAGATAAATATCACTTTTTGTCACAAAATTATCATCTTATTTGAAGAGAGCTTACAGATTATGTGATGAAAACTTCTTGATTATAAAAATTTTTCTTCATTTTTACGTAAATTAATTACATGATATCGCTATATGTTTTAATTAACAAGCAAACTTAAGGTTTGTAAAAGCTTTATTCTCATAAAGGACTTCAACAACTAATTTTCAATTAATATCGTTGTCATGTCTCAGATTTTTCCTTATAACAGTTGCCTCATATTATTTATTTACTTTAAGCTCATAACTTAAAATGAAAAATGACTATGCAAAGCTATTTAAAATAATTTATCATATGATATTATTTTTTTTTTAATTTAAGCCCGCATGAAACTTTATATGGATGGATTAATCTTCAGTTTAGATTTTAAACACGGCAAAAATTAGCAAAATCTGCCTTAACTCTTTCTTAGTGAATTCAGAAGCCAATCGTTCATAAATCCGAATGAAAATCTGAAGAAATTAATTAACAATTTTAATTTATTTTAATTAGGTTTTCCATAAATTAATATAATTCTAATCTAATTTTTGTTATATAAGGTGTGTTAAAGAAATGTATAAATTTCAAACAGCATGCTTTCTCTTGATTTAATATCTTAGAATTTATTTGCAGAGCGCTTTGTATAGCTAAAAAAATCAACGAGACTAGAGGCCTTAAGATGAGAAACCGAAAATTCCAATGCCAACATTTCTATATCTATTATTTGAACTGCATTTTTGTGATAGCCTATATCAGGCTGGGAACCTTATTAGCCGAGTGGTAACGCGTTGGCGTGCCACCCAAGAGTACCCGGTTCTGGCATCTCCTGAAAAGTACCAGGCCCAGGCCCAGAATCCCTGAAAAGTTTTTCAGGGATTCTGAGCCTGGGCCGGCCATTCCCATCCTTCACCATTCGACCTCTCCACGGGTTGGGTGCAGCCAGTGGTAGTTGGAACTGGCCCCGCTGTTAGTAATTTCCCTGATTGGAAAGGGGCATAAAATATGCAAAAAAAACCGACCGTATTAAAATTGGCTAAAATTTTACAGAAAGGCTTAAAATTCGAGTCGGGAATCGAAAACCACCATCACATGCCTATCCGAATTTTAAACAATGTATTAATTTGAAATTTGCGTGTCCAAAAAATTTGCTAGAGTGCCATAGCCCTCTCCAATATTTCTTTTCACTGCGCTGTTCTATATAAACAATATCAACTTGTTCAATTTTTAAAGATATTATCTTCATTTTCGGTGAATTATGTTATCGCACACAAACACAATAAGTTTTATTATGAACATGTCTTTCAGACTTTATTGAACTGTTTTAAAAATGCTATTAAAACTCTTAAATCAAGATCTGTTTATAATTTGATATAAAAAATCGTTTACATTATGTATGATTAAGTGTAACAGATTTCATGTTTAATAGGAAGATCGACATGCATTACAAAATGTTCTTTTTTTTTTTTTGTATAATGTGAGTTATAGATAATTATATATTATCTATTGTTCAATAATGAACTTATTTTTCCTCTTTTATCTCAATGCTTTCTTGAACTTTTTCATTAATTCTTATTGAAATTTTTGAAATATTAAACTAATTTCGAAAATTAATGAATTATCTTCAGAATCTACTTTACAATTAATCATGGTAAGTATTAATTAATTTCGAAAATTAAATTATTATTTTCAGAATTTACAATTAATCATGGTAAAAATTAATGAAAATATAAAATTGAATAGTTTTTTTTAATCATATATATATAAAATAATAACGTTCTGTATAAAATCCTAATCATTCGTTTTTAATTATTAACAACATAATATTTTTCACAATTTATGAAAAAAAATTTTAATCTTTAACTTAAAAATATATATTTTGTTCGTAGAAAAGCTAACGTTGTAGTTAAATTATTGTTTCTATCTCAACATCACTTTTCTAGGAAGGTTGTCACCATCATAAAGTTTCTAAATCAAACAAAAGAACAAGAAATGTTAACTAAAAATATTAAAATATTATAAAAGTATGTAAAATTTGTAATTAATTTATAATAATGAAATAAATCCATTCATAATATCGAGACAAGGTAAATTTTTCAAGGTAAAGAACACCTTGAAAAATTTACCTTGTCTCTTTACTTAAAGATATTTGTTTGACATTGTTTATTAAAATGCAGTCAATAAAATGTCCTTGTAATCACTACAAATGTAATCTGTTGCGTAGTTTTAAATAAATTTATATATTAAATAAATATTTAACAAAATGATTTAGTATCAAACTGCAAATTAATAATAATAATAATTTAGTAAAACAAAATTAATGTGAAAAAAAAATAAGTAAATTTATAACTGAAACAAATATAATCATCTTAGGTATATTACTTATTTTTAAAAAATAAAACAGAATATTTTTTTTTATTTTACAGGCATCGTTAGATATTCGTTCCGGGAAAAAGAAAACCAATAAGGAAAAATTCAATAGCAAACAGTATTTTCCCATATTATCATCACGCGTAACGTGTTGGCTGGTTTATAAAAATAAAACTAAATTTCAACTATCGAAAATTATACAAAATGAAAAATTAGACAAATATATATTGGTATAATAAATCGTATCATTACATCTAAAATAATATTCTGAGCATATATTTTTCCTATATAATTGCCTGCTCGAGTTAGTTCGATCCGAAATGCTTAAGTTTTCGAAGTAAACAGATGATCGAAACTCGAGTCAGTTTGATCCTAAATGCTTGAGTTTTCGAAGTAAACAGATGATCGAAACTCGAGTCAGTTTGATCCTAAATGCTTGAGTTTTTCGAAGTAATTAAATAGATTATCGAAGCTCGAGTCAGTTCGATCCGAAATGCTTGAGTTTCTCGAAGTAAATAGATGATCGAAGCTCGAGTTTTTTTATAAATAAGTTCGAACTTCGATCTTTAAAAATCGAGATCGTCGTTTTGAATTTGATACTTTAAAAATGGGTAAGCAGTATCTATTGAGCAACAGAAAATTATTTCATGACAAGTGGTGCTGGATAGCTAGACTGTAAAATATTGCGTAGTTATGTTGGTTAGCGATTTTAGTGGACATTGAAGTAAAATACAGTAAGTTAATAAATAAAATTTATCAAAAAAACTCCGGTAGTTCGAGTTTTTCCTTATAGCTTATAGTACTGGATTCTTATATAATTGTATTATTTCATATGACACTTATTTATACGGGATATTATATGCAATTTTTAAAATTTTTTTGCACTATCAGAACCG
Source organism: Androctonus mauritanicus (assembly GCA_011317285.2). NCBI lineage: Eukaryota > Metazoa > Arthropoda > Arachnida > Scorpiones > Buthidae > Androctonus > Androctonus mauritanicus. The sequence continues at coordinate 6,535 of WUQG02008884.1, forward strand.
GTCTCAAACTGACTGCATGGAGACTTTGTCCTGTAAAAAAAAGAGATGATTTAAGAAACAATAGGAGACGCAAATCATATTTTTCACAATAGCGTAATTAATTCGTGATACGGGAAACGATGTAATAGGAGTACTGTGATGTTTAGAGAGAGAGGACAAAGTCAATTTTTAGGATCGGTAAAATAAATAGGTGTGGGAGTGAAGCCGTGAACGAGAAGAAGCAGTATAATAAATTCCAGCAGACATACACACACAAAAAAAAAAGAAAAAATAAGGAAATATTCCAATCTCTGCGTCGAAGAGAAAAGGAAAGTATATGTATTTATTGAATAGGAAAAAAGAAGAAAAGAGACGTATTGAAGAAAACTCGAATATACATCTAACAGGAAAAGAGAACTGGAACTAAAACAGGGAGAACAAAAAACAAAGTTCAGCGAATCCTAGACAGGGACCGTGCTGTTGGCAACGAACAATATTTTCTTTTCTTGTTATATAAGATATTTATCCTCCCAATGAACTATGATATGCCAAGAACTATAATCGTATAAACAATTTTCTTTCTGGCGGTTGACTACCATCTGTTCTAATAAATTTATTTTATGGTTTAATAAATCGTAGTTGTCTCGAGTCATTTTGCGTTACATTTCATTTTGTTTTCCATTCTTATCCATGGGAAACTTCACATACTGCAGTCAGGTCCTATCTGTAGTCTCGAGTTCCATACTTGTATCAGAAGTGGGATAATACAAAGAAAAGGATTCCTCTCTAAAAGCATTCACCACCAAAAGCATTCAATGTATGCATAATTATAACTAGCCTAACTAAGCGATAGGCCATGTTACTTTTTTATAGGATTACCATAATTTTCCAATATTTTATTTTTTAAAAATTTATATTGATAAACTGAATCAATAATTTTTCAGATTTGCTTTTTAATGTGAAGTATTGAATATGTTTGTATCATTTTGATCCAACAACTTTCAATCGATGTTCAACCATTGGTGTACCGCGAAACTCACAGGTGTTAGATGAAGTTCAAAAAGTAAAAAAAATTCCTCGAGGTAAATTTTAGAAATTCTGTATATTCTTCATAAAAGGCCGATAAGAATAAAAACAATAAGAGTTTAATAAAAGAAATTCTTATAATAGTGTTTTCCAAACTGTGGGGCGTGCGATACTAGAAGGCGCGAATCTATGCCAAGGGAAGTGCTCAAGAATTAACAAAAACATCATCTTAATGAGACAAATTAAAAATAAATTCAAATTGGTGTTGAAAAAATGCATCAACAAAACGGATATAAATACATATATCGATGTATCCAGAAACTTTCTGCTATAGCTGTTTTAAAGAAAAATATCGAACTCGTTTAGTGATTAAAAAAGTTTTGCGAGTAGCGATATCTTCAATCACACCCTGACTGAGAGAATTTGTGCTAAAAAACAAGCCCATTCATGCCATTAAACACTATATTGTATTAAACATGTATTCTATTTTCCGGTTTTTTTTTTGTAAGATTTATTTAATTGCATTAAAAATTATTGCACCATAATAAATATATATTTTTTATGTATAAGAACTTTATTTATACAAAATATGGTATATTGTTATGTAGTATTAAATTTTAAATAGAAAGTATTTACAAAATTGTACTGTTATGAAAATGAGAGGACGTAGCAGTTTTTTATGAAAAAACAGGGGGCGCAGACACAGAAACTTTGGAAACCACTGTCTTATAGTAAAATTAAAAAATTCATGATCAACATTATTTTTAAAATTAACATAATGATTAGAATTTTAATTAATGAATTCAAACACAATCTTAATATTCGAATTTTAATTATAAAATATCTCCTTAAAAAACTGATGATATTCATCGATAATTTTAGCGCCTTTTCAATATGCAATGAGTTAAAAAACATTGAAAAATCGCCGATTTGATCTACAGTAAAATAGATATAGAGATTTAAAAACATTTTTGTAGTTCTTCTAATTTCCTACGTCTCGAAAATCGTTAATAAATTCGGAAGAAAGCGAAAAGTAAACAAACATCCGTTCAATTTATATGGATTTATGGTTTGATGTTTTTTTTTTTTAAACTAACTCTTAGATTTAAAGAAAAATCAAACCATAAATCTGATAAATTAATCTTGAGAATATTAACATAAACATTAAAAATATGACTCGTTTTATATTTTATGAAGTTATAGCTGTTGAGATTTGAAATTAATATTTGTACTATGATTTATTTAGTGTTTATTATTTATATAGTAGATTCGATTGGTATAATCCAATCATAATCAATAAAATATATAACGCATAATTTTATGCATTTTTGTATTTTAGTTTTATTCAAACAGCATTCGATATTATTTTTTTAGTTGCATTCTTTGATAAAGTTTTGGCTGCTCCATTGTATAATGGTATTGTAATTCTAACCACACACATATCTCAGATGAAATCAGTAAAATTACTAAGCTTATCTTGGATGGATTAAAAATAAATAAATACATTGCATGTCAGAAAGTTACCCTTATTAATTTACGAATAGCTCGTCCAAAAAAAAAAAAAAATACGAAAATTTACATCAGCGTACATATAATGTAGCGAAACAATACGATGCAAATATTTAACAGCTCAAATGTTTTCGCACTCTGGCACAATCTCCAATAACGATATTTCTTCATAACTATAAAAGCATTTGACTTTTTAACGTTTATAAATTCTCTTGTGAATAGGGACAACATTATACTCTCTATCTAACCTGGGTGTCGTAAAAGACGTCATCTCCGTTTGTGTACCTATATCCGTCACTGGGGCTCTCATTTGCGAGTGATGAGCATGAGCATCACCTATGAAGCTCATGCTCATCACTGGAACCTAAGGTGGGACCCTAGACTGATCCCTCAAGAAGTGTGTGAATTAATTAATTATTAATTTTGTTCACAGGCTATTGTGCGTTGCGGTTTTGACTTTGGGCTTTCGTCGTTTGAGTTTCTGCCCAGCTATTATTTCTTAGCGGTTATTTGTAGATAAAAGTCATTTTAAGAATTTGTGGCACGAGAACATCATTCATATTCAATTTCAGATTTCATATTTAAATATTGAAAAATTACGAAAAAAAAAGATCTGTAACCTAACTTTTACCCTTCAGTACATCAAAAAACAATTTTTTTTTTTGCATATTTTACGCTCCTTTCCAATCAGAGAGATATTAAGGAGCGGAATCATAAATTTTAGAATAAATTCCTTTGAAAGATTCCGTATAGTCAGAGTCTTTCGATAATTCAGCTCATCTCAGTCCATTCAACTCAAAAAATTGATAATCTATTGTATAAATAATCTAATAATCAATAATTTCATTAAATATATAATTTAAATAATTTGATTTAAGCTGCTGGGTATCAATAAATGCTAGAATCTAGCTTTCCATATTAATATCATAAATTAGTGGAATTTCCTTTGTGCATTTCGATTTTATTTCCAGTTCTCATTTTTACATTTTATGTTGAAATTAACAATTTCTGCCTAATTGCGAAAATTACGATAAATATTTTCCTATTTATTTTTTTCCATTGAGCGAAAGTCTGAAGAGAAAGATTATTGAGAATAAATACAATAATTATAAGAGAGAAAATGTGAATCGTGATAATCAAAATTCATATTAAGACTTAAGTATTCATATTTATTAATAGCGTTTATTTAAATTCTTCTTACTTCTTTGGATGATTTCAATAAAGGGTGTCAGTTTTCCTTTTTCAGAAGTTTGTCATGCATTCAGACCTCTGAAAAAGGTTCAAATATAAGCAGTGGTGGGATTTAGCAGGTTCGCACCAATTCGGCAGAACCGATATATATTGAATTCGGCAAACCGGTTGTTAAAATGGCACTTGTAATGTGATTGCTTGGGCAGTCGCTCAATATAGAAATCATAAATTTACACTCCTTACTCTTTTTTAACGTTCATCCGCGCAACTGCGCATTCTAAGCGCCCTTAGTAATATTTGTTCTCTCCATAGATGAAAAAAATTAGAAGGAACTATGCTAGTAATATTTATTTATTCATTTCATAAAATTCGTTACGATTTTGATGAAATACTGCATTTTTACTTCAGTTTGTTACTTTAGTAAACAAGCATATAAGCTAAAGAGAAAATGTGATAAACAATCAGAGAGTGACACTGTCATTTGTTTCAACTTTGTGTTATGCTAGAAATTCCTACGAGATATTATGGGTGTATTCTTTTTTATAGTATAATTTAGTTTTGTACACCTCTTTTATTGTTCTTATTTAAGTATTAACTGTATGAAATAATAAACTACCTTTTGGTATATTGTTTTTTTTTTAATATTTAAAATGGTCATTAGGGCAGTGAACTGGATTTGTTAAATTATTTGAATCCCATCACTGGTCAAGAATAAAACAATTTCAAATTATAATTGTTGTATCTTTTTATATAAAAATATTCTGCAGTGAGATGATTGAATTCCAATAGTATAGATTATTGTGTAAAAAAAACTATATATGAACATATATCCAATTTTGCTTTATTAAAGAGTTAACCAACTTTTATGCAATGTTGTAATTATATTCTTATTATAAGAGTTTTTGTTTAAAATTACAAAAATTTTTTAAATTTAAAACTTTGAATTATTATTTACAAAATAACAATGCCTATGATATTTGTAAATATATGTTTTAAGAATTAACTTTAATTCTAACTAAAAAAATAATAATTTAAACAAAGAACCTCATTTAATAATTAAGAATACTGTTTAATATGGATTACATCATACAATAATTTATAACTTGTTAAACAAAACTGCAGATATATTTACATGAAATTTTTTACTCACAAGGAACCTTCATGATTTTGTGAATTTGACTGCTGAAAATGCATAGCAGCAATCAATAGAGCACTTTAAGAAACCTCTAAACAGACAGCATTTATCGGCAGCTGCTGATGAGACAAAAGCTATAGATTTTCGAAGTTCACAGAATAATTGGTATTATATAATTTTCAACAGACATAATATGTTGAAAATTATAACTGTACATATAATTAACTAACTGTAACTGTACATATTAATTAGACATAGTACATATTTAATAGTAAATATGTGAAGAGGTTGACTCTGACCTATCCTATTTATTATTTTATTATACTCTCATTATTTTATCATTATATTCATTATTGTCTAACATATTATATTTTGTTTAAGAGTTAACTTACTTCCATGTTCTCCATCTTGGTGTTTGATAATCACATGTTATGAAACGGACATTCGTCTTCTGAACGAGCTTACGCGGTTTATGACGTCATCTCATCTAAATAATTTTACCACTGATTCGATATAAGAAAATAAGAATGATCTTTTATCGATGTTTTGTTCGGTTTACGATTAAATTGTAAGGAGGATGACATGAACTGATTTATTC